>VXBC01003482.1:134454-281887 GCA_013399945.1 Ploceus nigricollis | reverse complement strand
TGCCGGGCCGTCAAGGGGGGCGGGCGGGCCCGGGCGTGCGCGGGGCGTCCCGGTTCCGGGCGCGGCGGGGTCGCCATGGCGAGCAACGCCGCCAGCCTGAACGCCGTGAGGGAGACCATGGACGGTGCGTGACAGCCCCGGGGCAGCGACGCGCGGGCTGCGAGGCAGAGGGAACGCCTGGCCCCGCCGTGGGCCGTGCGCAAGGGGGCCTCTCTTGGGAAGAGGGGCGCGGGTTGCGGCTACCGAAAGATGAGGCGTGTAGCAGTTTTTGTTTTACTTCATGTTACTTCGTGAAACAGCTCAACCCCCGGAGAGCGAGTGGTTTTGGACCTGGCGTGGCTTTTCCTTTTTATGGTTTTGTTTCTTTTTCAAATTTCGCTCGGTATTTAACATAGAATACTAGGGTTCTTTTAGTGTCTGTATATATTTATGTATGCGTGTGTATACATATATATTTGCTCCTGTTTCTCGTTATTTGTAACGGTTGATGTAAATGACGTGACCTGGCTCGGTGCATCTTGGATTTAAGCCAGAGAAGTGCGCGGGAGAGAGAGAGCAGGGAGCGGAGCCTGAACTGACCTGAGCCCCGACGTTTTGTTCTTGTTCGTGGCTCATGTCAGAAAACCAAAGTACACCGCAAAAAAAGCCTCAAAACAACCCAAACTATCAACAGTTTAAATATATATATAACTATATATAGTATAAACATAGTGAAAAAGCTTTGAGGACAAGTAGTCAGTGCTGCAGCGCTAAAATAGATTCTGATATGGAAAAAAAAAAAAAACGAACCCCAAACTCAGGTACTGCTGTGGGATGGGGAATGTGAGGGAAGGGGTACTGGAAAATACTTTGGAGATTGATAAGCCATGAGAAACGTGAGCAGGTGAGTGAAGTTCGGGTGCTCACTTTCAGCCTGACTGTGAGGAATCAAAGCTGGCATGTTTTGGAGTTGTTTCTCAGTGTAGTGTGAAACTCTGGAATTCCACAAAATGCCTGTACCGAAAGCTTTATGCAGGGTGGAAAGCAGCCAGGCAGTCTGTTGAGGGTTGTTAAACGTGGAGCCTTTCTCTGAAAATGCCCTAATGAGGGAGTAGAGGCTAGGGAGAATGTTCAAGGGATAGCGCTATGAATTTGTTACTTTCTCAGCATCTTCCCTTCTCTTGAAGTTATGGCTGCTGTTACAAAAGGGTTTTTTGTTACAGACCTTCATGAGTTGAGCTGGTGTAAAAATTAGCATTTCAGCCACTGATCTTCATGCTCTGACCTGCTGCTGGAGGCAAGGCAGGACTAGCAGGATCATTATGGCTCCTCTAATGCTGCAAGAGTAAAACCATTTTGTGCAGATAGAGAGCAACTTCTCTGGGAAGGACAAAGAATATAAGTGCTGGTAACTGTACTTGACAACTTCACTCTTTCCACTTCTGCAGGAGTGATGTAGACAGGAGGGACAACAGGCAGATTTAAAGACAAGAGAAAATATATGCACTAATCATCAGATTTAGGAGCCCAGGCTTCCTGTGTAACTATGTGTATATTTTATTTAGTATAGATACAGACATTTAGCAGTTGGTGTCAGCAAAGTTGTTAAGAGCTCAGAATTGTTGTGGAGAAACTGCTACGTGACACTGCCTTAACACCTAAAGATTAGAAAGGACTTCATCAGTGTCTGGAGTCCAAAAGCAGAGTGTTCTTATAGCCCACCTTTTACCTAATTGGCAGGCGTGTTAATTGTTGAATTTTTCACTTATTTTTTTACTTTTTCAAAACCTATTATCCAGTATTAAATTTCCTGAACCAAGGAAGCATGGTGTTTATGTTAGAAGCTGTAGCTTTCAGCTTATGCTAGAAGGTTGAGCATAAATATTGTGGCAAACAGCAATGGACATCTCCATGTTCACACTGTAGAAGTGCTGTAGAATCTAAATGTTGATGAAGAACAGTCTTGATCATTGAAATTTCATAGTCGGTAGGAACTAAAGTGCTTTCATTTTTTTCTGTTGCAGTTCTGTTTGAGATTTCAAGAATATTAAACACTGGCTTGGATATGGAGACATTGTCTATTTGTGTGCGGCTTTGTGAACAAGGGATAAATCCAGAAGCCTTATCTTCTGTTATTAAAGAACTGCGGAAGGCTACAGAAGCTCTAAAGGTAATGCTCTAGTTTAAAAAGCTTATTAAGTTGTTTTTAAGAGTCAGATGCACATGCAACTTGCTATACTTCAGTTTGTAGATTGTACTTTGATATGACTAATTTTTAAATCAAGGAAATTAGCTGTTCAATAGAGGAGGCAATGAATACAACTGAACATGAAACAGGAAATGGTACAAATAACATGTTTCATAGAAATAAAATAATTAGACTAACTCTTCTGAAGGAAAAAACCACAACCAAAACTCATAAGTTTTTATTATACTCTCCATTTGTCCCCTTACCTGCATAATATCACAAATATTTTATATTTCTTCTTTAACCAATATGACCTCATTTCTACAACCTCAGATTTAACAGTATGCAGCAGTACTTGTAAACAGGTACATGCAGCTTGTTAACATCATCTTAACATATTGCTTTCCCCCCTTAACCTGTGCTTTGAGCCTCTCCAAAGACCAGAAAGAGGCAATTTCGTGATGTTTGTGTATATATAGGGCTTTTCATATATGTGTATTTACCTGTTTAACTAGTAGAGGGGTAACCGTGGTTTTTAAAACAAATCTCACTTGCATTTTAAAGGATTATCATTCTTTACTGTCTAGCTAAACATCACAGTCAGGATTTTTTACTACTGCATTTTATATTTGGCTATTTTTGAGAGGTGAAAGGGGAAACCTATATCTTGCTTCTGTTCTGGATATTTTGTATTTGTGTCTATGGTTAAAGGTGTGCTTACATATGCATTTAACTGTATATAAATAATTGAGGGCTGTTTTACATCTTCCATTGGTTTCACTGGTTTCCCATTCCTGTTGCTCTTCTTTGCCTGTTTGTCCCATAACTGCTTTAAAATTTACCAATGTTAGTCTTCAACAACTGTGCCTTGTTGACTGTAGTCATTCAGTGATAAAAATACTAATATTCTTAATCAAATAATTGTTAGTCTGATTTATGCAGTTATGATTAGCATCGTTCTTCTGAGTTTTGTGTCAATAACTAATTCTGTATGGATGCGGTAATAATTACCATGAATTATATAAACTCCAAAGGTAACTATATTTATGCATTTGAGCCTTTCTTGAACGTATTAGGGTAAAATGTACAAGATAAAAGCTGCTCAGATACAGGATGTAACACAAGTAAACAGCAGTGGCTCTTTTAGTAAAGGGTAATTGACAGCATTATTTTTCAGAAAATAGTAGTGTTCATTAGAAAAAATTTCCTAAGTCGCTTTTTTTTTTAGCCTCCTAAGTTCTCTAGGTAAATTTAAAAAATTAGAAAAAAAGATTTAATTTAATCTACATGGTGACTTGGGATAAATTTTTTTCTGTTTCTAGGCTGCTGAAAATATGACAGGCTGACATGGGAGGAGATCTCTGCATGAGAAGAATGCCAAGTTAAACTTACCAGAAGCTCTGAAGATTGCCACTATTAAGAAAAAAAATGGAATAAGTGTGTGTAAAGGTTTCAGAGTACTTCTGTAATACTTTTCAAAAGAATGGTGTATATAATAGCTTCAAAAAGTTTTTAAAAAGTTCACCAGTAATATTATTGGTATTTTTGTGAACTGTTTGTGAATGTAGTGCAATTGTTTTTCTTTGGCATCCTGTACATTTAAAATCACACCAGATATTGTACATTTGTTGAATTTACTAGTGTGTACCAACAAATCTTGTTAGAATAAGTGTAGTTTTGTTAATGCATCTGTTAGAAGTGATAGTATGTCATGGGTTTTATCTTTAACTTTGATGAAAAGCTACATGTGCAATTTTAGTCTTGCTTTATGGTCCAGATAGGAATGAAGCCCATAGTGACTTTATTTTAGGGCAAGGGCAGTAACTTAAGTCTGAAGCTGAAAGTAATAAATAAAGCATTTTTTTAATAATGTAGGTCATGAATTGTGCTTTTGATTTCAATTCAAATTGCTGGGAAAAGTGTTTATCTTAGGTAACAAAAGTTCTTCAGCTATCCATGTAGATATGTATGTAAATTTAAATTCTAGATGACATGGAATGTTTCACAGAGAGCAGATGCTACCTTTGTTACACTTGTTCTGACTGTAGGATCTAAAAATATTAAGGCTGTATTGTTACTGCAATACAATAGTCAGTGCATACATGAGAAGCATTTTATTTGGTTGATGAGTATCAGTAAGTCTTAAACAGCTGCTTGGTACAGGAATGTCTTCTCATTTAGCACTGGAAACCTTCACTGATGCCAAAACAAGTATTCATGTCCAGTAAGTATCTGTGCACCCAGGAATTCTACTTTGTAAGAAGATGGTTTCTTGTGTGTTCTTCATCTGCTGCTGTGTAAGTTTTTGGGGGTTTTTTAAAGGCTTTTGATTTTTTTTTTGTTATGCTGTTTTCCAAGTGTAGCGCTAACGGGACCTAAAGCAGCCAGCAGGGTTAACAGGGCAAAGCCCATTTGGAAATGAACCTGGAATCTTAGTTAAGCCAAAAGTTACATTTGTGCAGAGATAAAAAGGTCTTTTTACTTGAAGAGTTTACATCATATACACTCTGGATCATAGCTCTACAAAAAGCAATAAAGGAAGTGAAATAATTCATATTGCTGACAAAGAGAATAGAAAAATATTTATATTGCACTGAATCACTTGCCTTTATTTCCAGCTAGCCTGGCCAAAACATCATTCCGGGAAGATGCTGTAAATAACTAAACTGGGGAATTTTTAAGTGGTTTCATTTTGTGCATTCATAGCAGCAATTTACAAAGGACTTTAAATGTTCATAGCCTGAGTATTGACTGTATGAAAAGATATCAACAATGAAATGTATCTTTGGAAATCTGAAAATTCAGTAAAATATCCTGAAAAGTCCAGGTCAGATCAGCACAAATGAGCAATTAGCTTCTTACTTAATTTTGTCTAGACTCAGTACTACATGTCAAAAATGAGAAAATACTTGGGGAGCATTCTTGCTGGTCTCAGGAGTCACATCTCAGTCTGTGAGATTTCCCTTGTGCAACTTAAACTCTGAAAATTTTCTGTAAACTACAGCGAATGTACCCTAAATAATACTGAAACTCAATTAGAATATATGTTTCTGCTGCTGCATTTCCTTTTCCTCTACAGTCAAATCTTTGGGTAATAGAGGAAGTCTGATGACTTCCCTTGAATGTCACTCTATTGATTAGTTTTATGTATTTCCAGGTTTTTTTCTAACTTGGTAGCTTGATTTTGGTTTGGGTTCAATGTCCTTGAAATGCTTAAAACTAGCTTGCAACTGCAATGACAATTTATACATAATTTATAAAATTATATATAATTCTTAACTGTCCAGTAAATTGCATCTACCATTTTACCACTGGTAAGCTTACCGCTTTTATGCATTTAGACATTTTCTGGTAGACCATTTGTCCTGCAGAATTACAGAAGAAGGGCATGTCTTTGACATTCAAAACCCCAATTTGATGTCTATAAAACTAAAAGTGCATTATTTTCATTATTACGTGGAACTAAATGGTAACATTGGTTACTTAACATACTAAAGGGAGAACGTGTTGTTTCTTAAGGTGGTGTAAGAGAACTCCTGACTGCTTTTGGTTTGGGGTAGCATCCATAACAAAGAAAATAAGTATTTTTTTTCTTCTTCTCGATGAGAAATAAAAAAGAAAATTTCTCTTGTAGGAAGCTTCAAGCTGGAAATATTGGGACTGCAAGGTAAGTCTGTCACTTTGATAGCATCCCCACTATGTGAACATGAGTGCTGAGGCTTGGCAGTGATGACTGAGGAGTCTTGGCTGCATTTGTAATACACATCACCTTCTACTACGTTTAACCAAGAAGCTGAGCAAACAGAACGTGCTTTTCCTCGGTGCTCCTTACTTACGTGCTCTTGGAACTCTGGAGAAATATAAACATAGGAATATCTATACAGGTCCTGACAAAAGTTGTTTCTTCTAACACAATAGCTTCTTTTGTAGTCAAAGGCAGCTGCCTCAGGAAGGATAAGAACAATGCAAGCATGTTTGGTTGCTTTTCTTCTGTGTTCTCCTGGCTTCTAAATGTCTTCTATTCCAGGCTTTCCTGAACATCATATGGTTTGTCTATTTAGTAAATTTCAATGCTATTTTTTCCAGCAGTTGTCTAGTTTCCTTTGGACTATATATGCTTCCTGAATAACAGCAGCCTTTATCAATTCATGTCTGTTGCATAAAGAATTGCCACTTCTTATTCATTTTGAGCCTGATTTTCACTAGTTTAATGTCCTTTGCACTGTAAACTTTTATCTACCATGCCATGTTTCTGCAGATATGTAAGTCATCTTTAAATTTAATCTTCTAAACTGAAATGCTTTAGCATTTGAGTGACCAAACGTGTGGAATAGCTTCTGTATTTACTGTCCTTTGAAACTTTTCTGGGTGACATATATTATTTTCTGAGAAGGGAACCAAAACTGCACACAACTTTAGCCATGCAGCTAACTACTAGTCTGCTTGATTACTTTCTTGTTCTTTATTCCTATTCTAGTACTGCCTACTTTTTTAAGTTGATCTGAATGTTGAGCTGTTTTCATGATATTATCTATGGTAACTGCAGGATCTCACTCTTTAGTAGACTGATAAGCTCAGAGGTTATTTTTTCATATGTGGAAACTATGATTATTTATATCCATGTATATAATTTATTTGTTTGTGCTGAATTGCATCTGCCACTTTTTCCTAGTCAATCTTCCATGTGTTTTCTAGTTCATCACAGTTTACTAGTAGTCTTGCTACTGTCACTAACTTTATCATTGGGAAATTTTGTTGCTTTATTCCTTTTTTGAGGTTAATTATAAGCAAGTCATGCAGCACACAATGTATCAAAGACTGCAAAGGACAACTGGTGACCTGGGGCAGGAGCTGACCATTTATTTTCATTCCTTTTCAGTGATTGTGAATAAAATGCATCATTCTTACACCGCATGTCTTCAGTGTCACATACAGCAACTCTCACTGTGAGAGTTTAAGCACAGTTGTGAATCTAACTCTGCAGAGAGCATAGCATGCTTGATAATTATCAGGATCCCAAATGTTCTTTCCCACCTGCTGTTCTCTAGGTGAGCAAATAACTGGTTCAATCCTAGATTTGCTTTTTGATTCAATCAACTAGCTCCTTCTGAGTTTAACTTGTGCACTGTTGCAGGCACACTTTATTCCAGGGACTGCTCCCAGCAGGCTGCTTACCAGAGCCTTCTCTTATTCCTCAACACTTTCCACCTTCAAACATCCCATCTGCTTTTACATGCTCATAGTTCCATGCTATAGAAACACTGCAGTCCTTATTATTTTAATATACTGTAAATTAAAAGGCACAAAAAATGACAATAACCTAAGACTCAGCAGTGATCCGTGATGTAGTATGGCTGTAGACAACCTGCTTTAGAGATCTAATGCTGGACAGAGGGGCTTTACATTACTATGTGTGATGGGACTTTGGCAGGTTACTTTACTTTGAAGATTCAACTCTGTGTCACAAATATTACTGTTTAATTAAAGTTTGAAAACAGAGTTTCAAGGAATGAAGGGTATGTCAAAGTAATTTCAACTTTTAAAAGGAGTGAGGGCAAGGACGGAGAGTTGCAGACCGGTCACCTCACATTAGCAGCAAACATCCAACTGGCAAATTTGGGATTGTATCAGCAGAGAATGAAAGATAAAGTCAAGTAACAAGAGACAGAGTGAGAGGAAATGGCTATTACAGAATGGTTTTTTACAGAAAATAGCTTTATCAAGTAGAAATAGTGAAGTAAAACCATAGTGCTGTCTATTTACTGCTTCCAGACCCACTGTTTATACTTCAAGAAAGCATGAGGATAATTTAAATGAAGGAGTAAAACTCTAGGGATGGGAGAGCAGGCCTGAAGAGGTCTCAAAGCACTCAGGGAGTGTGCAGGTTCTCAAAGAGAAGTTAAGGCAAAATGACCCTAGTTATGCTCTTGAACATGAAGGAGTCTTGTGGGTGCATCTTTTTAACCTTACAGAGAAAACCAGATTCAGTAGATGTTACTGGAGAAATCCAACCTTAAAAGTAAGGCACAGCTTCCTAGGAGTGAAAGTAAGTAAACTTTGACATGGCATATTAGGAAAATGACAACTGGCTACTGCTTGATGTTGTTAAAATGAAATTAAAAATAATTCCAAAAGACATTTTTTAATTCCAGTTTCTGGGGCGAAGTCTACAATACCTCTCTGCAGGGTGTCAGAGAGGCTGGCTGTAGCAGTTCCTTTTGACTGCAGAGTCTGTGAAGGGCAGTGTAAAACAGCTCTAAGTAATGTGAAGAAAATTAGGAATATTTAGGATGACTATCAGTGATGTTTCTGTCAGTAAGATAAATGGAAGCCTGGTTTCCAAGATATTTAAATGTTCCCTGATCAAAAAAACCCAAACACCACAACTATTAATTATCTGCACTGGAAATCTGGAATATATTGAGTCTAGGTGCTTTTATTATCACTTTATAAATATTCTTATTTTTTCACCTCCAATTTTCACATGTACAAAGAGACTGGCTCATGAAAATGGATCTCTGAAGAGCTCAGTGGTGTCATTATGTAGGCAAGTGGGAGTTTAATGCTCAAATTTAACTTTCAGTGAAGGAGGTGGAAAATGAAGGAGTGAAGAAGATGATGCCAGGCTGTACTGTGGTTACCCAAGGAAGCAGCCAGGAGGACCTCTTAGTAGGGAAGAAGGCCTCAGGAAGGTGAAGAGGCTGAGGGACATCCCAGCTTGAATTTATTTGATTATTTTATTTGTACACCAGAGAAAAAATTAGTATATCTGAAGATACCAGCAGCTATTTTCCTATTTAATGGACAGGAGATAGAGGAAAGAGAGACTTAGGTGGTCACATTGCCTTGGCATTTGGCCTTGAAGCTAGTAAGACAATAAGGCTGCCAACCCGTCCTGTTGTAGCTGGCGAGGACGTGACTGGAAGGAGCTGAGTTATCAGCTCTCACTCCATCCCACTTTCCTGGGCTACTGGAAAAGCTCATGACATTTCATCTTGCATTCTTAGAAAGCTGCTCGGTACATGCCCTGGTTTTCCTCCCAAGCCAGTTTATAGGGGCATGTGGTTGTGAACAGGATTAATTATCATTTTATGAGGGAGCAGCTAATCAAGGACAGAGAAATAGTCTCATTCCTGTGACCAGTGAACTTGTATTGAATTCAAAGCCTATAGTAAGCAGCAGGTAGTTATTTACTGTTTGTGATTCACATTTGTGAAAACTCCAGGATGTTGAAATAATATACACATAAATACTGAGACTTTATGGTACATAAGTGCTGCAAGATCAGTGTTAAGGAAAAATATTAAAAATTTGCAAATACAGTGCTCTGGCATATATGAGATTCAATGAGGGATTTAAAGAAGAATCGTGCACTGGTCTTGCACATTTTGAAGTAAAGATAGAAAAACATCTGGACAATCATTTCCTAGGACATGTAAAGAGGAGCCTTGCTATTCTCTTAGGCAGAATTCAGGATACACTTTCAATTGTGTAAGATACTGGATATACAGAGATACAGACTGAAGAAAAACTCAGGCTCTTTTCAGAGCAAGTGGTTTTTTAATTCAAAAAGGAATGTTTTGCTTAGCTTCAGGTAAAACCTGTTACAGGCACAGGAACAACTCAAGGTACATGCACAGCTATTTATTCTTAGGTGCTGTGATGATTGCACTCATTGAAGACAGAAAAATAACTCTGGTGCATACACAGACTAATAGATACAGATAATCAGGCAGACTAACAGATACAGATAATCTGGCCTGCATTTTTAGCATTGTATTTCAGGCTATGCATTTCACTGGTAAGCATGATATCAGTGATAAAGCCACCAGTCTTTGTCCATCAGTGGCTGACTGTCTGTTCTCATTAGATGACTTCACAGCAGCTGTTCCTTTTTTAGACACATTGGGCCAGATTCAGCATTGACCCTGTGAAGTTTCACGAAAGTTAGTGAAAACAGCAATAGAGCACATGAAGCAACAGGGAATATGGACTTTGTTCATCTTAACTATGGCTGGATGGGGAGATCCTTTGGTTTTCACATGGGAGGACACTCTAGTTAAAATAGATTGTTTTCCTTCATCTAAATGTTAAAAAATAACAATAATTAAAATAAAAAGGAAAATTATTTACTAAAATGCTAAATATCTCCTTCAGTGTCGTTTTATAATTTGTCGTTCTATGTCTTGTGCTTCCATTTATCTTCTGTGAGTTAGGTTTTCTGACAACTACATCTGCCACAATTCATTATTTTCCTCTCTCCTCTCCCCTCAATTTTAATTCTCTCATTAGAGAGGGTCAGGCTTCAATGTTTTCCAATTTCTCAGCAGTCATTTCTACAATAGTTCCTCAAGATAATCAAGCACTATTCAATAATAGTTTTCTTGGAGACTGACTTTTTTGCTGAAAATGGTTTTGATTGGTCATCATATGTGCACAACTATGAGAGAAAGTGGAGTTGTGCAATATCCTGCATGCTCAAATCTGCTCAGTGTCCTGGTGCACAAACATCTTTATTTAAGTATCCCTAAGATACATCTAGAATGTTACATTTTGCAGTGTAGGTATCCAATGCCTTGGGATATATATGCCAGTGTTGTTTGTAGAGAGATCACATAAATATCAGAGATATCCTTCATTCTTCTAAAATACACCTTTTATTTGTGTTTTGCTATTACTGTCCTGTGATGTGTCCAAGTCACATTTGGCATCTGTTTTTAGTTTTAGCAAAAAATCTCTAGGGAAAAAAAACACAAACAGTGCTTTGTCCTAATTTCAACTTATTTGGCTTTATCTGTCCCAACATCTGAGATGATCAGCAGACAGAACCTGATTTGTGTTACATACCTTGATATCCACAAAAAAGACTATTTTGTCTGTGCAACAATTAAAGTTTGCTGCTTAATAATTTTATTGAGAGGATACTGTTATCATACCTGTTCTTCATGTTTATGTCAGTAATTTTTTTAAGCCCTTCCAATATTTGTAAAACAAAAAGTAGGAGAATAAATAGAAGTATTACTGGAAACAGTTGAATATTCCACTAGATGGCAGGCAAACATTTGCCACTGCTGCAGAATTATAAAATATTCCTCTATTAGTTTTGTATGGATTTTAATAAATAGTATTTTAGAATCAATTTCCAGTTTAATGAAGGACTGGTGCAATTTAACCTTTTGATTTATTTTAAAAACATTTTAAATAGTAGAAGGAAGAATAAAAAAAGTGTGCTATTGATTGCATGACTTTGGCTGACAAATGAGAGAGTTGAAGTTTAAGAACTGAACTTAACATTTTGTAATTTTTGTGTTTAAATTTTACTAAGAAGGGATATAGCAATAGTAAAATGGCCACAGAAAAGAGAGTTTTCAGCATGGCAAATGGGTAGTGGCATCTTTTCCCTTTCATTCAGAGTAATAGAATTTACACAAACTGTCTTAGAAGCTGCACTGAAGGAGGTTCTGTCACCCACTGCAGTTTGTAGCCACTTCGGCTTTTCTCTTTTTTGTGTGTTTAAATACTTTCTGGCAGTTACTCAGCAATCTGCAGTGTTTAGGACAAGAAGGCACACTCAAGGTGCATAGACTAGCGTAGGAAGATACACCTCCCCTGCTAAGGATATACCAATGGATGTACACCTACCATAGCAGCACCACAGTTTAAAATAAACACCAAATAAATAGTCAAGTTTATTAGATGTGGTAGGTTACATAAGAATTAAGACAACTCCTACCATTTCCAGCAGTGAAAATAGAAAGTAGAAGCAGGATGAATACTCCCACCTACCCTCTGGTGAGGAGGTCATTTCTGTCCACCAAATATGTTTCTGAATCTCTTTCTTCTCTTTGTTCTCCAAAAGGAGAGGAGAATGGTGGTAGGATGGAGATTTCCTAAAGTAGGATATTTAAGGGGATAGGATGGAAGTACCATATTAATCTTCAGCCTCTCTCCATAGATGATAATATTTCAGGAACAAGGTGTAGCTCATGGTATAGTCAGATTACTTTATCAAGGGTTAATGAGTGAAAAGAGAGCTGTCTCCATCTCAGTCCCGGTACTCCCCACACCCACTAAGCCCTTTCCCAAATATTTAATGAAATTGTAATTTTATACTTTATGGTGGTGGTATTTTTGTAGAAAAAAAAAAACAAACCCCAGATTATTTCAACTATCCTTTAACCTCTGTTTTTCTCTGCAGTCAGTGGAGAGAGGGAAGCTCTCAGTGGAGAGGGGCAAAGAGAGCACGAAAGTTATTCTGAATTGCTCTCTAAAGGAAACTCTCTATTGACTGAAAAGGTAACCCAAGGAGACTAGTATCCTGAGGCTAAGATTAGTCTTTGCAAATATTCCCATTAGATCACCAACTCTGACTTCCTGTATTTCACAAGCCTTTGAATTTCACCCAACAGCCTCTCTATTGAGTTCAATAACTTGTGTTTAGATAAAGCATATCCAACAAGACATTTATTCTTTAGTTGAAGACATTAATAGAGATAGTGTATCCACTGATTCCTTTGTTGGTTTGTTCCACAGTTAATCATCTCCTCTGTTAAACTTTGTGTGCCTTATTTCTTGTTTTAATTTATCTGGCTCAAGCTCAGTACACAGCTGCTTGTTATGCTTTTTCCTTCTTAACTAAAGAACCCTCTAGTGTGTGGGATTTTCTCCTGAGGGAGCTATTATAATCAAGTCACCACTCTATCTTCCTTTTGATAAATTGAAAGGATTTTTTCTTTCTGTAAAACATTTTTCTTTTTCTTTCCAGTACTCATTCTGGTCTTTTTTGCAACCTGTGGGGTTTTCCCCTTCCCTTCAGTCTGATAGCAATCTCACCTGTGGTGTGTGGAGATAAGATTGCTCTGATTTGCTCCAATATCTCCCTCACAATTCCTTTTGCTTAATGCTTCCTCAGCAACCCCTTAAGTCCTTTCTGGAGTTAACTGTTTCACAGAAGTTGGTCTTCCACTTTTCAAGGATGGCCCAACTTGTTGCCAGTTCCTTAGCTTTTCATATATCTGCATTAAAATGCCTTTTGTTCAAGTTGGTCACCTTACTGAACAGTTCAAAACCCTCTTTCTGTCTGCCTTCTCTTTACATTTACCACTCTGCCAGCTTTTTTGTAAACTACAAATCATATAAGCCAAAATTTTGTCATTTAGTTCCAGGTTATCTATGACAAAGCATCGGCTCAGCTACAGAACCTTGTAGCACCCTGCAAAAATCACTTTGGTTGCTCCTGCTTGTGTGTGATCATGAATTATATAATATGGCCACAACGTGTGCTTGTTTATATACCCTTTTTTTTTTTATTAAAATCAAGTCTCAGCATTGTCTTTGCTTTTGAATACTGATTTTTGGAAGATTTACCCATTCCTGAAGCCCATGAAAGGAGTTTTTATTAAGACTTTGTAAGCCATTAAAAAAATAAAAGGCTGTCATGTTTTCTAAAGTCAGAACTCCCATGAAAGTCCAAAAGCATGCAATTACAGATAGTGACTTGATTATAAACCAAATTAATAATCCCATCAAAGTAAGTTTTATTTAACAAGACCTATTTTCTACAAAACCATGTTGACCATCATTAATTACATTCATTCCTTCAATTTTGTATTAATTGAATCCCACATCAGCTTATTAGCTTTTCCATTAATTTTCCCTGGCTTTTTTGTGATGCTTACTGGTTTTAAGTTACCTGGGTCATCCCAGTTTCCCTTTCAAAAGAATGGTACAATGGAAGTGCTAATTCAAGAATTATCTAATTTCTCCAGAGTTTTAAACACAGAGCACTAGACTCAAGATATTTTGCTTTTTTTCTTAATCTCACTATTTTCCTTAACTGTGTGTAACTAGCTCCTTTGTAGCTCCAAACATGAGTACATTAATATATGATGCATTATTTTAATATTTCTGTGTTTTACAATTTTGTATGTCTTACTCTTTTAGCTGCTGTTTGTAAATATAGAAAGTAGATAGCGCACTTCTCTGACCACAGACCGTGTCCAACTATGGAAATTCATTTGTTTTTTACTGTTTAAAATGAAAATTAAGGCATTCCTGATTACTGTGGGTATCTTTGCTGCAAAATTGTAGCTGTTGCAAATGAATCCTGTTTTAGGGCTAACTGTATGTGAGTCAGCAGATGGCACTGTTGCAAGCGTCTTCTTGATTCTTTTGTCTTAGAGGAGACTTAGTACAAATAGGCCTTGAAATATGTACTTAGTTGTTATTTGTTTATTTTTCCTTTACAGTAGCCCAGACGAAATCTAGCAGAAGGTAAAGATTTTTTCACTGGCTTTGTGATAGTCCAAAGGTTTTGCCTACGAACACGCTAAACATCATACAGACTACAAACCTCGCAAGTGGCTTAAGTGGTGGCCAAGACTATGATGTTCTTCAATTGTCCAAAATGTTTTTTGTTCTTTGGAGAGTGAGAAGCTTAAGCAGCTCCTACACAGCCTAGCAACATTTAAAGTGTCCCAAACCACAAAAATGTGAGGGAAAACATTCTGTTATTTGCTTCTCTGAGTCAGACAGAATGGTAGGGGCATTTATAATGTTTCATTATCAAAATCAAGAAGAAACAGGGGAATGATAAACTCATTTAAATGTATTGCAGCTTCTGATAAAGTTCTGAAAAACTTCATAAGCCAATTTCAAATCTGACACAAATCTGCTACAAGAGTAGCAAGACAGAGGACTGACAATGACAGTGACAAAAAAATTATGAGGCTGTGTAATGAAGCTCATACATCTCTTCTGCTCATGCTTATCAAAGTATTAATTGGAGTAAATTCATAAAAAACCAAAACTTGTAGGAATATATTGAATACCATTGCAGATATACATGCTACTTTGATGGGTTTGGATTGCATATTTCCTATAAAATGATTTTCATCTGTTAGTAAAACTCTGAATCCAGCTCACTTTTTTAGGTCCTACTTGAGGACCTAAAATTTGTCTATTTGCTTCTCAGTAAAAGGATTATGCCTGGTTACGTACATGTGAATGTACTTGTACATGCTTAATCTTTAGTTTGCAATGTACATATCCAAAGTGTGAAGCTTCATATTTGACACTTATTAGCATCTGGTTAAACACCACTGAACTACTTGACACTGAATGTGCAATAATTTTCTCAATTAAAATACCTGATTGCATTCAATAGAATAAGGATGACCAGTTTCATAGGGAATGTCCCCATAAAACACTTGTCCAGGTGCAACCTCTCCCAGCTAAGCAAAAAGAAATTATATCCATATTTATCAAAATGCATAATCTTTGTTTTATACACCCACACACACACACATACATATACATGTGTGTGTGTGTGTGTGTGTGTGTGTATATATATATGTCTATATGTTTTAAAGTAGACTCACACCATGTTCAGCATGGACAGTAATTCACTGGGGAAATATAATTTGATTTATTGACACTCAGCAAATCCTTGTTCATACAAAGTGAAGCACAGGAACATCAGTATATACATTTAACATAAGCTTTGTGTTTTAAAGCCATGCCCAAAATAAATGCCCTTCAAGCAGCACAGAGTACCAATTCTCTCACTGGAAGGTGGGAGGCCTAACCAGAGCTGCCAGTCTTGTTTAAGTGTTTCCTCGAAGACAAATATTTAAGGTGGAATGTCAAACAAATATTTTAATCATTTCTGTAAGGTTATTCATAGCTACTTCAATCCAAGATCACTGGCTTACCACACTCTCACTGTGACTTTTCATTTCTAAGTAGGCAGCCATCTTGCACACCAGTGATTTTGCTGCGTCTCCTTTAGATGATGGTCATCTTTCTGCAAAGAAGTAAGAACTGTTATTAAAACACTGTATTAAACCATATATAAAAAAGAGAATTCCTCTCAGGAGTATTTCAGGAGCTAACACCTTTTGCAGCCTTGTGCTGCATGTAGTAGGAGTCACCGTCTCTCTTGCCAGGCACTGGCTGGAGTTTTCCAGCTCTCCTGGATGTATCTCAAATTGCCAGTTTAAATACACTGATGATGCATTTATCTGAGCCTTCAGATAAAGATACAAAGGTGTTTCACATACTATGGGGATAAAAGACATGTGTAAGTGCTTCAATGGATTCCTTGAGTAGTCTGTAGATACACTTTTTATATTTTTTCCCTGTATCCCTTGCCAAAGATAACCATAGTCACCTTACTCTTTGTGTTCGTCAGTGGCCATTTACATGCCATCCTCACTACACCTTTTACTCACTAATGTGCCTGCTCTTGCTGCACTGGGGATAATATTTTCCCAGGAATCAACTGAAATGTTAATCCATGCAGGACTTCTGTCACCTCCACGTGGATTATTGTAATTCCTCTCTGGTGTCTACCTGATTGCAAAACTTCACAAGTTCTGTTTTACATAAAATGCTGCAGCTCACACGCTTATTCGTCTTAAAGCAAATTAGCATATCACTCTGGTCTTTTGATCCATGCTATGGCTGCCACTCAGAGCAGTGCTTCCTTCCTGCATGACCTGGAATGCATTGATGTGTGATGGTGGATTCTCACCACAAGTATTAATGCAAGCATATAGATTTAGGCAGTAAAATATTGCATTGCTCCTTTTGCACACTATAAACCACCTTTTTCTTTGCTTTATGTTGATGTGCTAACACTTCTAATAGCCATGCTTAAGAATAATTAATATATTCCTAGGTATTAGGAATGGGAATGGACTCCTCAGGCATTCTAGTTGAAATAATGTGTCCTCCAGCTGCAGAAAGTCATGTTGTAAAGTTCTTTTCTAAATGAGGCTTTTACTGGACAAACAGGACTCCACTCTTTGCTGGTTTTACTTTCAGTATGGAATATGGAACTCTTCAAGCCTGTGTCTGCATGACTTTGTAGGAAATAGCATGGTAAGGAAAGGAATTCACAAGCAGCTTTCCCTAGACTCTATCCAGGGTTTGGAAGTCTTTAGCAATACAGGAAATGAAGACTACATGCCATTTTTCCTGACACACTTCCATGGGGAATAATACCACCAAAGCACAACACTGTTCTATTTTATATCTCGGAACACAGTATGAATTTTGCTGTTGAGAACGTAATTTTAAAAACTACAATTGTTTGAAGTGCACCTATTTAAGAAAAGTTGATGACAAAGAACAAATATCTCAAGAGTGTTACTGTACTCTTTCATACCTATATAGCCCATGAAAGCACTCATCTTGTTTCTGCTTTGGGTTGCAATCCTGTATGGAATATATTTATTTTTTCTTTACAAGCTAAAATAGAATTCCCATGTACTTCAATAGTTTGTGATGGAGACTTGCTTCCCACATGCTATAATCTGACTTTGCAGATATTTAGCTTGAAGATTTACCTTGTCTAACTTCACATTTGCCATAATGAGGTCTACTGCTAAGCTGGTTGCCTTAGGCATGTTGTTTGTTGATGGAGAGATGCAATTTTGGGGCACAGTCTGACTTGTTTTGTGGATAAATCAAATTATATTAATTTGCTAATTATCCAGATTAAATTAGACATAGCCTTTTATTATTGATCAGATGAATTTCATTCTTGGAGACACAAGTACCATTAGTCATATAGTATTTTAGCTGAGTGCAGTGCAACTGGTTGTATGAATAAATGTCTACATGCTGAGGGCATTATACTACAAATATCTGGAAGTTGTCTTATTTGAAGTCTCAGTATATCACATAATAACTAAAAGACACCAGGGGAAATTCAAAATTATTGTTATAATCTGACTGCTATTCAGTGCTTTCACCCTCCTTACTAGTGAGTTACACATATTAGGCAAGCAAAAGAATAAAGCCTCAAAGCACTATATCTATATATATATATATGTACAGATGCTCAGACACAATGAAAGATATGTACCACTATGCATTTTTTATTCTAGTCCATAGATTGAAAAAACCTGCAGCACAGAGGGATGCAGTAACTTAGTGTACAGCCTGGGTCACACTCTCCTTGTCTTACATGAATATGCATGTGAAGAATGAGACCCAATTTTTTGCCTTCTCTAGTAGCAGTACTGAAATTAAACAAAAGAGCTTCCTTGATTCCTTCTACTATAATGCTGCTCATCTCAGCAAAGTTAGGAACTTGCATGATACTAAAGCCAGCATTTTTATAGCCATTTTAAATATACAGGAATTTTAAGTATATTTATTTGTAAAAAAAACCCCAAAATATTGGGAAAATAGTAAAATAAACTTGCTATTTAGCAAAATGGTTTCAACTATTTTAGTTAGATTGACCATGCATCAAAAGTTGCTAATATGTAATATTTACTTTTAAGTGTCTTTGTACTATAGCATAAACACTGTAGTGCACTGAAACATCTTATATTTAAGCATTTTGCCATAAATATTAAATCTTGATTTATTCATAGAGCTGCAATGAAATACAAACATGTATGCACACATATGTACCACCAATTATAAAAACTGATATACACAGTGGAATATTCTAATGGGCTGGTCCTTTGTTTATTCTCAAAATTGTTTCCCTCAGGCTCCATTTCTGTTACTGTACCATCTCAAGTGTATTTGAATTTGAAAGTGTTCTCTAGTTTTGAATGTTAATAGATGTCATTGCACTATGGCTCTATAAGAAGGAAGAATATTACTATCAAATAGAAACACAGGAAGTTTTGAATAAGATGTTTTTTAAGCCACAGCTCTGACAAAAATAAGGATGCTTTCATTTTTGCCCATGAAAACAAATTAGTCTTGCTGTATAAATAACGGAAATTTATTTATTTATGCAGAAAACATACAAAAGCTTATTTAAGTGTGCAAAGTAAAGTAATCAGATGAAATTAATATTGATAAGAAATGATAATTCCTATTATGTTAACACTGTGCACAAGGTCAAGACCTATTCTGGGTTCTCAGATAATTGTTGTGATGTTTCTTAAAATTTGACTTATGCTAGCAATAAATATTTAAAAAAATGAATACCTGACCAATAATCCATCCTAGGTGAAGACTCAGCTAAACCTTGCAACAGAAATTGCCTTTTGGTTCAGCCTATTTATTTTAAATCTAGGACTCCCTTATTTAGGATTTGATAAGAAAGCCAGTTTTTATGGAGATTGCAGTGTAATAGATGAAATGGTAGCAGGATTTTTTTTACATAAGATTTGGCAGAAGGAAGATATCTGAGCTTATACCAAAATATCAGCAATCTGTATTCTAAACTGTAAATCATGCTGCACACATTAGAAGTTCTCACATACACAAACAAAATTTGCCTAAAGTAATTACTTTCAGGAACTAGACAGTCTGGGACAATAATAGGTCCTTAATTTGTTTTTACTTCTCTTTCAACCAGTCTTTCTATTAGCACTTTTTTCTTTTTTCTTTTTGTTTTTTTTTTTTTCTTCTAAATGATATGAAAAGAGAACATAAGTTATTTGCCACATTGCATTTCAAGAGCCTGGGGTCTGGGTATTTTAGCCCTTACTTTAGTGAACACTTTTTATTCCCACAAACAGTCCTACTGGTGTCCATGAAATGATGCATATTGCTATTACACATTTATAGAAGATGTAAGAATTTTGCCTTTGGACCTCACACATATGAAAAGTAAGCTGTAACGGAAACTAGTGTAAATCATATTTTCTGGAAATTTTTTGAAAGTATGGCAGGGAAAAACTGGTAAGGTTCAATGTGGTGCTCACAGAGATAAGAGAACAATGACACAAACACTTTGTATGCATCTTGGCATTCACATGTAGTGTATTGATGCTTGGATGCATAAAATATTTTGTTCTGGTTATTGTTTAGTAAAAGCTCAGGCAGCCAACGGTTCAGTTAATCAGTATATTAAATAAGAAGTTACGTAAGTACGATTTTTCAGCTCTCTCTCTCCTTGATCTTTGAAGTGTGTCACTCTTTCATTTTGCCATTCAACAGTCTGACATGCAAAAGCTTTGTTCAGACAGTTTAATTTAATCACTGCCACTGGTTCAACAAGATGATAAAATCCCCTGTGCTGTACAACATCCAACATCCAGCTCACTGTTATCTGATACTGTTTGAAGCTCCTCTCATGAATGTGTGCTGATAACACAAGAACTCCAAACATGTCATAAACAATATATTAATACCCTTGATTGAATTCCATTAGAATAAGAACGAGATGAAGTTTATGCCGTCCAAGAAGGCCAATGTAATAAAATGTAATTTGGACTAATCTTGCCAAAGAATGCCTCGTGTTTGAAGATGACAGTCTCCCATCAGAAGCAGAAGTAATTGCTTGTTGAATACACTGGGAACTCCTTTGAATTCTGGCCTTTGTACTTTGTGCACTTTCCAGGTGTCTCCTGCAGCAGACAATCTACCCTTTTGTTTCAGCAGAGAGATGGCAGGACTGCAAATAATAAAATAGGCAGTGTTTGTTTTAAGGAACAGTGGGGGGCCGGATGGAATTTCTAGGAGCTTAGGACTAGAAGTGGGGCTCTTTAAGTCAAAAACAAAGCAAAGGACTTAATAGGTAAAGTAATTCAAATAATCTGTTTCCTTAAATTGAATCAGGAAGAGGTGGGAAGATATTTCAGCCAATGCATACCTACAGATAGCAGAAAGCATAAAGGTTAACCTGTCTCTGGAGCAGATCTTTACACAACAGAGTAGCAACACTGAAAACTTGTTTAGCCAGAGAATTTAGCTGGTTCAAACTGGAATTTTTAGCATATGCAATTTTTTAAATTGATATGGTTTACATATAAAATTTTTTTCTTTGGTTTTGTTGACAAGGAAGAATTTCTTAGATTACTTCATAAGCAATAAACTAAAACAAATGACAGTACTCTGATTTTGTAATAAATTTATTGTTTATTTGCAGCAATTCCTGTTTTTTTTTTAAAAATTACCAGGCATTGACAATATCCTTTCTGGTCTAGAAAACCTATAAGACAGAGATTTTTCTTAGAATTTAAAAAAAAAAAAAAAAGAAAAGAAGAAAAAAACTCCAGCAGGCTCTGTTTAAAAGAGGAAACAGTTTGTTTAGCTTGTTCTCATTTCAGTGCTGTTAAGTCACACCTGAATCCCTGTAACTGGGGAGTAAGGACAGCTCAAATACATAGTCATAGGAAACTAAGCATCTGGAGTTGTCAGTGTAAAAGGACAGCAAGTTAATCATAGATTGCATCTGTGAACGTTTCTATTGGACCCAGCACTTTGCATTCTGGTCCAGTGAACACTCTTCCAAATCCACCTCCACTCTGAAAAGGTAGGTTGGTGGCACTTCCCCATTCAGGCTTTATTTTTCTGTCATTTAGTGAGCTCTTAGCTCTGTTATGTGAACACAAAAATATCAGCTGAGACTACTAAGATTACTGCTGTGAAAACATTTGCCCATACCTACAAAATTCAAAGGCTTCGCAACACCTTGAAGCCCTACTTCCTTTTAGCAGTTTGTACAGGTGGGGTAAATTAGATAATTTTTGTCTCTCTCTCCTGTAACCAAGGAGATGGAATATTGTCTTTGGCAGAAGAACAGTTTCACGTTTGCTCATTTTGTCCCAGTGCCTACATGTAGTTCCTAACACTACTGTGACAGCACTTTCACCATTTCCTATTCTCTTTCCGAGAAGATGCAAAGTACAGCTTCTCGAGGAATGGTAATAGCTGCAATTTTAATTTGGGTAATTTGAAATAAATACAGCTGGCATTGCAGACAGATAAACTCTGATTATGACAGAATTGTTTTCTGTGACATAGCTTCTTTTAGGCTAGAATCTGCAAACACATATGCTTAACTTGAAATCTGTGAAATCAGCTGTGCCTCACTGGAGCTGCTTGTATGTTTGGAGAAATCAAATGCTTGGAGGAGGCAAGTGTAAAGTGTTTGCTGGATTAAGACTTCAGTGCAGCATTTTTGGTGTTTGTGATATGCACAACATACATCAACAGCCATTAAAATATGTTTCAGGAAAGAATTCTCAAGATTGATTGTTTCTTCAGAAATGACTCGAAAAATCAATCAGAACTGTTTTAGAAATATGCCTACTATGCACCAAGATCTAGTTTGTTTGTTTTTTTAACAACATTTATCAATCCATTAAAGAGGAGACAAGTAAACAAAAATGAATTGTCATTTGTGCTATTTTATTAGTGTCACATGAGATTACAGCATATTATTGACTTCAAGAATATTTTACCCAAGGAGACTTGTTTTAATATGCACAAATCAGAATCAATACCAGATATGCGTTAATTTTCATAAAAAGTTACAAGGCAATATTTTTTGTTTACAAATCCCCTGATTATACTTATAGTCTATGAAAAAAAAATCATCACTGTGACCTTGCTAAGATTTAATTACTAAAAAAATGGATTGTTATTTGCATTGTTTCTTACTTTCCCAGGTGCTTTATTTAGTGACCAAATGTAATTTCTGTGCTCACCCAGTTATAGAGTGAAAGTTAGATCGCCTGCACAATTTTTGCTGACTTTGCTGTCTTAGCTTGCTTTATCAATTCCTTTTTTTCCCCTTTTTTCATTAGAGATCACATATAGTTTAAGAGCTGTAATCTGAAACCTTACAGCTCTAGTGGATACTTAAAAGACTCATTGATGCACTTTGAAACCTAGTCAATTGAAGAGCATTAGCAACAGCAGCATCTAGCCATTAGGCTATTAGGATCATTTGCCGAGGCACTAAAATTAAATATAGGGACACTAGCAATTCCCCAATTATATTGTGTTAGTATAATGGCAGTGAAAAGGATATTATTTTAGTCAGCTCAGTGCCACTATTGCAAGAATCACAATGCTTTCCATTTTGTGGATGTAGATATGTATTGGCCAGGAGACTTTGACATTAATTTAATTCCCTCTGCAGGCAGAATAGATCAACACCATGGACAAGATTCAAATCCTACCAGCCAAGGGCAGCTTTTCACAGGCTCCATATTTAATAATATATTTGCAGGGTTCTTTAAAGCATTTAAAATGATACGTGTAAGTTAAAATACCATCTGGAAAAATATCCGTATTGAGGAGGCAGAGTGAATGGTGCACAGTCCAAGCAAAAAAATTATTGGTCTCTGTTAGCTGGCTCCCACAGCTGTGACCCTCCTGGTCCAGCCTCCCACATGAAGCATATGTCTTTGCAGATCCCAGGAGAGACTGCTTCCAGGGAAAAAAAAGAATCTGTCCCAGAATCATAAAAAACAAAGATAATGTCCTGGTCTAGGGCTAGGAGTCAGCTATAAATGTGTTTCTTCTGTTTTGAGTTGTGTGCAATCCTCTATTTCAGTAAGAGAGAAGGAAACTCTTAGAAGTTCAGTCAGTATAAGTTAGTTTTTTCCCATTGTAGAGGAAAGCCATGCTGTACTAGATTAAGTGGTGCTAATAGCAATATGAGAATGACTTTATCACACTCAAACAGAATTCCCATTAGCCAGGTCCCAACAGAGACAACAGCAAGTGCCTAGAAATGTACACACAATGATACACGCCCAGCACACCTTTCCCCAACTCTTCCTGAACTAAGAGACAGTGCTAGTTTAGACTTTCTTTCAGAAAAAATAGAAGAGCAGGTCTTGGATCAAGCAATCACAACTTGATTCAAACTGAATTTAATGGAAAGAAAAGCTGAAGTCTATCTGTAGCTGGGTATCTTAATAATAATAAAAAAAAGATGAATAAATAATTTCAAGTAAGGTACTACATGTGGATTGTAGTAATCAAGGTACCTACATGTGGATTTATCTAGTCAAATCTACAGGGGACTTGGCATTTCCTCCAGTTAAAAATATATAAACTAGAGTTCCTATGCAAAGAAAGTGAGGAGACATCTAGAAAAACAACCCAATGTAACAGAAAAGATGATATATATTGAAAAGAATTTTAGGGACAAGCAGAAAATGTAAATGAGAGGTAAAAGAAATTTTCAAGGAAAGAAACACGGAGTGAAAGGAATTCTGAAACCATGGCAGCCAGCAGCAAGTACCTACACCTGGTAGAGCAGAAGACTGTACTTAACAACTCATGTTATTCCTTCTCCCTCTGCTTTCCTTACTAGTGCTGTTATTCCTACTTTAATGTGGTTTCTCTCTTGCTCTGCTTTACATCCATGTGGCACTCCTGTGTTTATTTTCAGCATTCATCCAGGTTAGGTACCTTTACTGAATTTTGGCGAGGAGTTAACTCACTTCTTCCTATAAAAAAATTCTTTGCTATCTTGTAATTCTTCATCTTTTCACTCTTCCTCCTATCCCTTATCACTACCGTAATTCAATAGCTTAAGAAAATGTCTTCAACATTTTTAACTGTAGTTAACAATTATTTTGATTCTGATATTTTGGATTTTTTGAGGAAAAAAATGCCTTGTCACTTTTGTAAAAACATTTGTCCAAGAGATGATGCTTGTCTAGGTGCTATTTTCATTTCTAAGCTTCCCTTCCTCAAAATACTTGAGAAAATATCTTTTCTAACCTCAGACATCATGTATTAGACAACACTGAGAACAAGGAAAAGGGAAGCTTTGAGTATGGGTTTGTTCTGACGAAATGTGCAGTTTACAGAGAGAAGCTCCAAAAGGCTCTATTGAAGTGGGGAAGCCCTGGAGAGAGAGCAAGGGGAAAAGGGAGACCTGAGACTGTAAAATGACTCACTGTAAGAAAATTATCCCCTTCCCCAGTATACATCCACTTGAAATTGGGCACTGGAACTTTTATCCAAGCACTGACTGAAAAAAAACCCTAAAAAAAAATCCAGATTTTGACCTTGTTTCTTTTAGCTCAATTTTGTCACTTTTTGTGATATATCATGAAAAAGGGCTCTTCTAATTACTGGATTGCTTTTACAGATATTTGAGAGCAAGACCTTACTTCTAATTTGTATTTACATTACATTCCAGCTTAACATAACTTAATACTTTAATCTGTCCTGAGACTGAATGGAAATGGTGGCTGGGGAAGCTATAAGGAAAGTGAAAATGCCATCCTACTGCAGTGTGGATAAGTGGTATGCTTTCTCTTGTTCGAAAATTTACAACAGCTCTGAGTTTTTGTGAGGTATGTAATCAACCTGTGGAGCAAGGAAGCAATAGAAATGTCTGGATCAATGTTTCTGAGTTTAGTGAGGGGTTTTGGAAAAAGAACATGGAGCTTTTCTGTCAGGAAAGAAATACTGCTCTTGTAGCAGACAGCTTTTCATGGCACTTTACAGCTTTATTTTTCTTTTCTTCTCCTTCACACTGTAAAGGTAATATGTCTTCCAACAAACGCAACTCAAACATGTTCTCTAGATGACATCTAAATAAAAAACCTTAAAAAAGTAAAATTAAAACAAAGTTTGGATGCTAATGTTGATATACAATATACAAATTTTTTTCTGTCTGCCCTTAATATGCTTGTCAAATCTTCAAGAGCAACCAGTGCAAACCCTGGAATTTTGAAATTAGTTCAGAATAGATCAATGTACTGTGGTAACAGCATTTAATTTTTCTTCATCAGCAGCTGAATCACACTGCTCATAACATTTGCTGGACAGAGTGCTTATGAACTAGATTGCTGCTTCACAATCATGCACTATTAACTTTCGCTGTAAATGTTTTTGCCACTTGGTAATTGGATTTAAAAAGAAAAAAGAAAGCCAGAAAACTTTTATTGAGGTTTTTGAACCCTGTAGAGAATTGTGAGGTTCCCCTTCAATAATTTATGATATGGCATACTCTGAAATTTGTTAAGTGTGCACACAACAGCTATAATAATTTTGTAATGAAATATAAAGCAAGCATGAACAAGAATCTACAGCAAATATTTTGATTCCATCAAGCCCCAAAGTCAATTGGTACTTAGTCCCAGCCAATAATTTAATCTACTAATATTACATTTGCACCAGCTAGCAAGTTAAAGACCCTCTTCACCTGCAGCTTTTGACTGTACCTGTACAAGTAAACTAAACAGGTTTGGGGCCTGGCCTTAAGCCCAGTCCAGAATCACCCATCTTGTCCAAAAAGGTTGTGGCAAATAGGGAGCCACAACAACCTGGACTCTTATGTGTATCTTTAATGATAGCTGGGCAGAATTCTGCGTGAGCTGAGGTCTCTTCTCAGTAAGAAGTAGAGACAGGACTATTGTGTTTGGAGATAAAGGAATTTTAGCTGTAGAGATGCAAACAGCAGGGAATAATTGCAAGACACAGCCCTTGCATGGCACAGTCGGTTGCTGCAGTGTTCTCTCGACTGGCTGCTGTCTGTGACTCAAAGGCAGAAATCCAATATATAAATCTACACCTGACTTAGTCATCATGGCTGCTTTTGTGGAGAGAAATGGTCATTTCTAAGGATGTAAGATACTTATTTCAAGATGGGGTTAGTCACATCCTTTTTCTTTCTGTTGACTGTATAGAAAACTCAGATAACTTGCTCAGATAAACCTGTTGAAGCAGGCAGCTGCAGGTCAGGTCAAAGAAAACCCAGGTTCAGTCATTCTTCTTTAGGTTTCCCTAAATCTTTGGGGCAATGGAGCTGACCTACTTTTCAGGAAAATGGGGTTATCCAAAGTGCAGAGCTGGGTTCTAGGAGAGCAAGAAGACTGCGGTTCCTTCCCCCATGAGTAGTCCCTGATGTGGTGAATGTACTGCAGGTCACTTGGTGTGCTGGGGAAGTCCTCCAGCTGCACCATGGCTACATTTGGCTGAGAATATATCATGTACAATTGTCTTCTAGAGAGAGATCTCCCCACAGAAGGGCCCAGAGAATGTGTGACACTACTCCTTTGGAGAGTCCTTGAAATCTGCTGAGATGGGAGAGTGGTGCATGTGTGAATATTTGGGTTTCTTTAACTGTTAGAAGGTGTGAGAACCTGTTCCTCCACTGCTCCCAATAGCATGAGCTTCTTCACCCCTATGCAAATAATGCACTAACTGGCTTTGTCTCTCTTTATTTGAGTAGATATCAGTGCTGGTTCTGTATTCAGTCAATTAAATCACGTGCCCAATTGTTGTAGCACACTATTAAATATTAAGAGAAAGGGAAATTAAGTAACACTTCACCCTTCTTAACAATTTATAAGCCCACCTAACCTAAATGACAAATTTGAGTAGGATGTGTTGTGTTAGGCAGATTTAATGCAGTGCAGGATTTACACTTGGCTGCTGCTATAGCGAGTTAGTGCTAACCAGACGTGGGCAGGGTGGGGCAGATTATGTGAACCCTTCATGGCCAGGAGAAACTCATCTAGAGAGAAAGCTAAGGCAGTTCCAGCCTGATTCTTTTTAATGTCACAGTTCATTTGCAGAACCATAACTGGAATCAAGAATTAAAAAGCCTTGTATAAAAGTCAGTAACATTAAACCTTTAAGACTCATGTTTCATGTGTCATAAAAAGTCTATGAAAGGATTTTATATTCTGTACAGTGTTTTAGCACTTTCAATCATTTTTTTTCCAACATAACTTTTGTGAACACTTTTATAGCCTCTAAATGAAAAACTAAACTATGTGTCATTCAAAAAAAGGTTTTATGGATCACAGAATTTAATATAAGTTCTGCACCATAACAAGGAACTGATAAACCTGTATTAGAATTAATTTAAAATGTAGGAAACAGTTTTAGAAGATTGTGCATCACACATTGTGGTAAACAACAGTAGTAAGTAAAAATGCATTGTATAGACACACTCTTTGAGAGTGAACTGCAATGCCTTAACAGAAATGGTTTAAGTAGTTAAAAAATTATGTTTATGTCATGTATATTCAAACCTAAAATTTTAATGTAAATGAAAATATTTTACATAATGGAATAAACTCTAAAAAAAAATCATCAAACGCACACAACAATAAAAGCCTAGTTTAAACTCTGTCCAGTAATATACAGTATGATATAAGGTCTAATCTTTCTCCAGGGAAAAGACTGTTACTCCCCAGTGTCATTAACATTTATGAATTAAGGCTTCTTTATGAAATGGCAAAATTAAAATTATATTCTTCAGGTGCTAATCCTATAATATACATCTGTTTTACACTAGTGAGGAAATATCTTATTTCTTTAATACATGATGGTTATGTGCTGGTATCAAAGGAAGAATGTAGCTTAGGAAATATGTATAAAAGTAACAATTTGCACATTTTATCCCCTGTAAAATGCTGCACAGGCTTAAGCAGTAATTTTCCAAAGACTTTTGCAAGGTAGGTAACTATAATATGCCAAGTATGCAGACTGAGGCCTCATTGATTATTCCCTATTTCTCATGCTCTTTCTGTTCAGGTCTGTTCCTCTTGCAAGAGGGCCAAAGGGAACCTCCCTTCTACACTTGCTGTTCAGAGGGGCTTTCTCTTCTGGGACTATTTTTCTGCCATTGACCATGCCTGTAACTCCACAGAACCAGAGAAATAATATGAACTATAATAATATATTATGAGTGGCAACAAAGAAATGCATAAAAATAGCACCACGTTCATTCCTCCTAGGTTTAGTTGTTAAAGAGCTTCTTGTTGGTTCTTCATTTTACGGTTAATGAGAAAGCAGTTGTTTATTAGGGCTTAAATGAAACCTGTTCATTCACCACGCCTGCCTGGCATTCAGAGTTCTAGATGTTCCCAGCAACAGACAATCTCACTGGAGGCCATTATTTATAAGTGGTGGACAGTCTGATCTTGGCTAAGTAGGCCTTATCAAAGGGAAACAGCAAGTGTGGGAGCACCTCAAAGCTCTCTTATCTAAATGACTAGGCCTGCATTGCAGACATCTGTTCACGAGCTGGGTGTTTCAGCTCACAGGTAGTCAGCTGCACCATTCATGCCCCGTGCATACATGCCCAGCTGTGTGTCAGCTGGGACCTTTGGAAGCAGCAGTGTGAGGTTCATTGAGATACTTCAGGGTGACTCAGGCAGTACCAGAAGCTGCCACACATGCAAAGGAATCAAGGCCCAGATCTTTCTGTTGGCTATAACTGGAACTTGGACACGAGACTCTCAAGTAGCTACTGTATGGGATGTGGCTAAATCTAGGTGAGTGAATGTGAAGCAGAATCTCAATCCTACCCTGTGTCTGTGGGAGAAAGAGCTGCTGTACGAGGAGGAGCATACTGGATGGCCAGGATAGAGTGCAGTATTGTTAGACCTGCATGATGGGCAACATAGTACAACAACAAACCATTTATTGACTTGGACAGAAGTTCCCTTTAGTTAAGTGTCAAAATTTTATCAGTGGCATTACCTACGGTTGGATGCATTTTTTCTTGTTCTGACATGATCCTTTTGCTTTCCTTTTGCTATCTTTGAGAAGTTCAGGGGCACGTCATATTTTTTATTATTCCTGTAAAGTACAGTTTGGTGATTTGACCACTCACGTAGGTTGTAACCGGTTTGCTGTCTTCATGTTTCAAAGACAGGAACAGTAGGCACAAACTGAGCCAGAGAAGAAAGCAGTGTGTGTGTGTACTGCTTGAACTTGGCTTTGCTGCCTACCTGTGAAGAAGCAGTAAATTGGCTCACATATTATCTTTGTCAAAGTTTATCAGAGAGCTACATACTTTTTTGTGTGCTTGCCCTATCTTTTTTACACTTTGGTGTGCCCAAGAAATCTTGGGTAGAGTCATCACAGTATGCAAAATCAGTGTATATTTCACATTTTTGTCTATCTATCCTCCTGTTATCATCAGTATTGCCAGGAGATATTCTGCTAAGGAAATGCCTATTGAACTTAACTGCTCAGTACCTCTTATATTAAACATTAAGGATGTGCTTAAATTGAAACATATGTCCATGATTTTCCTGTTCAACGAGGTATTTAAACATGTTTAACTTTTGGGCCTAAAGAGTACTCTTATAGGCTTTACTGAATTTGTGACAAAATGAACCGGTTTTTAAGTTAAAAACAAAACCGGTGTTTTGTTATCTCTATATCAACAGCAATAACTTCGATTTGCAATGTGTCTGGCTTTTGCTAGCTAATTTTAGTTCACAGGCATTTCATTAGATGTGAGTTCACTGTAAAAGAAATAGCCTTGTGGCTTTATGAATCTTCTAGGGCATTTAAGCAACAGGCTTGTTGACAATGTGCTACTTTCCTGAAAAGTCAACCTTGTAACTTGTATAACTATGCTTAACCTTAGCAATACTTTTAAAATTACTTGTACACACATCACCTTCCCTACATGTTTTGACAAATGACACATTTCCTTTGGTGCTTCTTTGTGGGTAACAGCGTGTGAGGATATGGTACTGGCAAAATTTATTACAGTTATTTTGTAGTTGATATTAAAGAACATGATGTATTATATCAGGTGTCTGACCTTTAAAGATGTTAGGACCCAATTCATTACAACATAAAATTTACATATTATTCAACATTCTACTGTCCTTTTATGAAGAAGTCATGATGCATACGTACATGAGATTTAGGGCAGACAACTATCCCTGCACATTGAAGGCTAGAGATTGAAGACAATGTGAAATAAAAAATATTGCAGTTTGGAAAAGATTCACTTTTTTAATCCATGAAATGGATGACTCTGGCTGCACCTTTTTGAACAATGTCTTAGAAAAAATAAATGGAACACACAGAGACAATGCTGTGTTGGATATTAGCTGTATTCCTGTGTCTTTTGTAAATCCTGACAAGACCTACCTGTCTCTGTTCCTGCATTTGATGAAGTTTTGCACTGATATGATATATGAAGACTCAGGCTGGGGATTTCATCAGTGAGAAATTGATGAGTTTTTCTGTGCATTATGTTTGCACATACTCATATGGAACCCACTCTGAACACTGTACCAGCAGTCCAAACTTTTTTTTTCTCTCCTTAATTATTCTTGTTTTAGGGGTATGAACATGCATTCTTTGCCACAGCAGACAGCAGCAGCTGCAGTCTACCACTTTCTATAAGCGATACACCTCAGGTGTGCAGCTGATATTGTGCACCTGGTTGTTGTGCAGTCAGTTATGGATATCTGGAGAAGCACCAGGTGTTCACACCAGCAGCTGTTCTGCTGCTTTTGTGCCACTGCTCCAAGACCTTGCTGCTGGAGAGCAAGGTCTATCATTTAACCTGCCATTTCATACCAGTAAAAGTACAAAGGCAATACATGAGGTTGTATTTGATACAACCACACTTGATACAGCAACTGTAAATAAGCAGTACACATTTACTTTTGTTGGAAGCTGGATAGCTCCTTCATTCCAAACATTAGCTGTAGCCTCTTACAAAGGCTGTGCTGGCTTCTCTACTGATTTGCGTGACTTTGTGGGCATTCTATGGCACCTTGAGGCAGCCTTTTCCAAAACATCAGAATTCATTTACAGATTTCAGTGTTGTGTCCAGATCATAGGCTTAACATTATTTTCACTTGGAGAAGAGTGGATCAAGACAGGATCACTTTGCTTTTTGTTGTTCTAGGAGTCAGACTTCAGGGGTAAGATCCAGATGCCTAGATTTAGGTAGGGAAAGTTACTTTCTCAGGGTCTTTAAAACCATCTATTTCTCCCCATTAATTAGAGGACATAGTCACTTATGATAGAATTGATTTGCTAGAACCCCAAAAATTTGGCTTCAAGCTCAGTTACCCTGTTTAATCTAAGGATTGCTGATCACATAGCCTTCAGCAAAGGCTTTGAATTTGAACTGATTCTCTATGGATTGAAAATTCCACCCTCTGTTAGGATACGGAACATGGGCTCTTTATTGTTATCACAAAATGTGATAATACAGGCAGTAATGTGCATAAGAGATGAAAAAGAGGACTGAGACAAGGACACGTCCTGCCTGAGTCAAGCGGGTTTTACTTGAAAAGCTAATTTTGCAAGAATGTGACTAAACTACCTTCAGAAGCTGTATAGACTGATGTAAGGTTGGGTAATTAAGGCTGGCAATAATTATGGTTTAATTTACCCTGACTAGACATATGCATTGTGAGACTATTTTTATTTATGTGCTCCACCTGCATAAATTTTGCTGTATTTATTTTAAAAAGTGAACCTGAGCACTGGGCGTTTATCAGATTTTTGTGAAGAATTATGTTGTCTACTTATTTTCTTACAGATAATAAACTAATTCTGGGAAGGATTTATTTCACCATAAGTTAGCCTTCTAGATGTTGGGTGCTAATCCTTAAGCTAGTCTGGAATCTTTCTGTAGCCAGTGGGTAAGGACGGACACCTACTCTCCTGTCCAATTTATGCCTACAGGGGTTTAGTGGTTCAGCCAATCTCCCTTTTGTCAAGAGAGAGGCATGATGACCACCTTGGGGCTAACTTCTGGGTGGCTCAGATTTGATGAAATAATCCCATGCGTAGTGGCCAACATAAGAGGTTGCAAAAAAAGGAGAGAAGGTGTCATGGTTAAGGGAGCTGAATGCAACCATAGGGAATTTTACTCTATCTGCATCTGTCAGGGAATTCCTGTGGGATGCTTGGCAAGTCACTGAACAGGTGGTCAATAATTGTGTGTTTCTTGTGTTATGGGTGTCTGGAGTCTGATTTACAGAAGCAATAAGCATTCAAAACTGAAATTGAAGTAAATTGTAATTTTATTGTAGAATGCTACATGCTCATAAATACATGGTTTTGTTGGTCTTAAACTGAACATTGCAAACTGGTGAATACTTTGGGACCCAAATTCTTTGTACCCTTATTCCCAACTGTAAAATGGGAATAATGACACTCATCTCCCAGAGGTGTTAGGAAAGTTTTACAAAGAAACCGTTGGGAAAACAAATAATTCTGTGTTCAGAGCAGGATTTGAATTGTGTGCAGCAAGACCCTGGTTCATATGTTGAACAGTGAGGAGGCAACAATATTGAAAACCTGTCTGTTAACTAAGCATTTGCCTTAACATGAATTAAATGAAGCTAGGGAAAAAGATAGAACGTGATGATACCAATTTAAAAGTTCTTAAAATGCAGGTGCAGGAGCAAATTAAAGTTCTCAGAGGTAACTTTAATCTTGATGTTTCACAGTTTTTGACTGACAGAATCCTGTGAAGTTCTTTTACCACATTTTGTTTTATGTCTAAGACAATAAATGGAAAAAAATCCCACCCAGAACTGTCACTTTATGTCATATGAACAGCCATCGGTAGCGCTTTCTGGATGGTGGACATCAATCACAAAAACATTAACCACTTGAGTTAATGGGTAGGAATACCAGATTACTGTGTTTGTCTTGTTAGCGCAGCAGGTTCATCCTCTTCACTGAATACATCATGAGTTATGCAGGGCATACAAATAAAGAGAGTTTCACTATGCAGATGCCTTGTGTGGACAATGTGGTGATTTTCACAGACACTGGCTCTCATCAGGACTAGGAGTTTTGGGTTTCCTGCCATTCCCTGGGAGAACAGCACTTCTGGGCACAAACCATGCATGGCTTCACACTTTGGACTTAGGTCACCCACTTCCTCCAAGTTGCAATTTTCTACAAAATTTTAACACCAGCTCTCCATTTTCTCCACAAATCATGCACAGTCTCTTTCCCTCAGGGTTTGCAGCAACACATGCATAAACCCCATTTTTCCACCATTCAGCTTGTCCAAACTCTTCTCCCAAAATGCCTGCCCAGCACCCTTATCCCAAGATCTACTCAGTCCCCCTCAAAATACTTTTTCACATAGTCCATGTCCCATTTGTCTCCATGTTTCCTTTTCCAACACACTTACACAGGCATAGCTACATTTAGATCACCTGAATTTCAGTTGAAGTTGCAAGAAAAGCAATTTGCAGTTGTGATGGGGCATGCCTGTCATGGGTAGAATCTCTCAGGAATTAATCGGGTAAATCTTAGTCACTTAAAAGCACATTTTACATAATTTCAGAGATTTGAAATACACTCAGATTTGAGGTAGGCTTACTGAGGGTGAAAACCCCCACTGCAATGGTAAATTGGACTTTAATTGCTCTGTAAATTCTCCCAGAAATGTCTGGTTGGGGGAGTGCTTGAAAGAGTCCTCCCTTCACCCCACCTCAAGACTGCTGTACCATGTCTCTGCAGGCTGTGTCTTACAGTCCCAAACAACAGCCTCAGCGTGCAAGAGAGAAATTTCACATAGTTCCCCTATCCAGGGCAGAAATGCATTTCTGACATTCTTTGAGAACATCTATGTCATGTCCCAAAGACATGGGAGAGTTTCCTTACAGTCTCCAGAGCTGTGCTGCAACATGTGGAAGACGTGAGCTGAAAGGTGAGGGATAAAACACAGCAAGGGTAAGAAGAAGATGCTTGGCACCAAAATTTTCACCCTAAAAATTCTTGCAAGCAGAACAGTGTCTTGATTTGAAAAGTTCTGGGTAGCCTTCTTAACAGACTGTACTGCCATCCCATCTACAAAGTCCTCATCTCCTCAGGAAGCTGTGCTCATTGAATGGTTTCAAAATTGTTTCAGATCCTTTAATGAAAGATGCCACATAGGCTTTATGCAAATAATCAATATCTTCATTAAAAATATGAATTCTATCCCTATGAAAATGACCCCAAACACCAAAGACATGCCCTGTATACTTTTGCCAATCTTTGCAACTAGAGCATTCAACACACTTTTTTTTCCCCCAGCTATTAAGTTTGAGAGAAATAAAGTGAGCACCTAAGCAACAAGAAAATTAAATGAATAAACATTTGAACACAGGAAAATACAATCAAAAATAACAGGTTTTATTGAAATAATATAAACTGATAATAAAGCTCACACTACAAGCTGGCAAGACGTCTTAATAGAGCACATAAGTACTACAGAAAATCTACTGATATTAGAAGACATTATTTTCTGTAACCAGGGGAATAAATTGTCACATAGAACCCATTTCAGATTTTGATGCATTAGCTATGGTGTGAGGACAGTGCATGAGCAGGCATTTTATAGATGAAATGTCCATTTATGTCCTATTACAGGCTCTCATGATCCAAAGAACTTTGCTTTTAAGACCTATGCACAACTTGCAGTTCAGTAACCTTCATCCAAGCCAGCAAGGTGTTTCTCAGCACGGTAGCCATGTTTTGAGCACAAAGACTGCTTCAGCTCTGTTCCTAGAAAATGTTGGCCATTATTCTGATTTCACTTCTGTCAGATTAGCACTGGCATAACTGTACTATTCCAGAGCATTGGCTCTAACTCAACAGTGACAGAAAGGAAATCATGAACACAAAACCAAGGCAGGAAAAATGAGTGAAACTGCAATGAAAAATAAATGGGGAAAAGGGTTGTTTTTTTTCAGAAGAGGTTTGAAGAAATTACACGAGTGTGAACACCTAATTCAGCCACTAACTACACTTGCCTTGGACAGAGATGTGGAAATACATGTCCTTTTGTAAGTAAAATATTTCTTGTCTTCTTAGCACTCTATCAGTCTAGGATACTAAATGGATTTCCAAGGATATCCTTTGAATTGTATTCTCCTCACCAGCCAGCTGGTCGCCTGTGTGCCGCCAAGAGGATCTCTCTCCTTGATCAAGTTAAATTTCTTTGGTGCCTGCCCTGGAATCTGGGTCCTAGTGTTAGTGGAGGTTTCTTGCTGCCATGGACTTAACCACAGGATCTGGCCTGGACAAATATGCACAAAACTCACAAAGCTTCACAAAACTTTAGCCAAATCTGACACCTTGGCTATAAGCAGGCTTAAATAGTGGGTCCTAAAAGGAAGCAAAGAAAGAAAGAAAGAAAGAAAGAAAGAAAGAAAGAAAGAAAGAAAGAAAGAAAGAAAGAAAAAAGAAAGAATAGAAGAAACTGCTGTGAAAAACTAACAAAAGAGAGAAAAATTAAAAACTTGTTTCTGAGCAGTGACTGCTCCTGGGATATTAAATCTTTGTTTTATTATGGCAGTTTTTAAGGAAAACTTTTTTTCACAGAATTACTTTTCAACTCAGCATGTATAGAGAAAATAAACTAGTCCTTCCAAGCCACTAGTTCCCTTTTTAGTCCTCTTCTAGGAAAAAGCAAAGGCAATCTGGGTGTTGTGTATGCAGCCATGTGTATATGAAAAGTGAAGTCCTCCAAAAAGAAAATCACTCATTACTTTAGCCTTAATAAAAAACCTTAAAAATTAAAAGTATCAACAATTACTGTTTCACCTGATAATTGCAGCAAAAATCACATCTCCACAAGCAGAAGATGGACCTTAGGCTATACTACTCAGTATGGGAATATCGGTCCCATAAACTCTGGGATAAAAAGGTCATTTAGAGTATCCCTTCCAAGTCAGAATATTCTGGAAATCTGTGAATCTGTGAAAGAAAACTGAGCAAAATTTAATCTTAACAAAAACACGTGAAAAGAATCTCGAAGAGGGAAAATTGGTGGAGCAGAAAGCAATTCGTTATGCGAATGTCTTTGAAAGCCTCCAATAATCATTATTAGGTACCAACAATCATAGGTGCAGTGCATCGTCTGTCTGGCTGCAGGTGCCGCGGGGTCTGGGAGCAGCGGCGGCGGCGGCGGCGGGGACGGCGCTGGGCTGGAGCTGCCCGTGCCCGACCCGCACCGCTGCCCTGCCTGCGGGGCGGCCTCTGGGGCTGCGGGGACAGGCAGGGGAACCCCCGGGACTGGCTGACGTGCGAATAGTTCAGGAGCCCCGCTGGGATCAGGTGCCACTGGGAAGTCGCTGAGAGGAGTGAGATGCTCCTGAGCTGGTGCGCTGGGTGGGAAGAGAACCAGGTTCTTGCGGAGGAGCGGATGGCGTGGAACACCCCGGGCGCTCCTTCGGCCACAGAAGTTCAACAAAGCAGTGGGAGTCAGTGCTTCATTGCGTGACAATATTTGCTGTAAAACTGGGAGCTTTGGAACAAGCACTAGTAAGGCGGGAATTACGTGGTGAGAGAAAACCACCACGTTTCAAACCCGAGTCACAAAGGGGCCTCGTCTGACAGCTGCTGCCTTTCCCCGTCCCATTGTCTAATTGCAGCAAGTTTGTTTTGCCCCAACAGTAGTGACTGATTCACTCGGTACTTCCCCTTTTGTTAGAAGAAAGCATGGAAATACGTAGTGCAGTTTCTAGCGTTCCTTTTTGTATTTATTTTTTTTAACGTTCACAGCTAAGGTTTCGAGATTTAATAAAAAACAAAACAAAGGCAGAAAATTAAGGAAAAAAAAAAAAAAAGAAGAAAGGGAAAGAAAAAGAAAAAGGAAAAGGAAAAGAGAAGAAAAGGCGACTGCTGTTTCCCCGTTCCCGCCGGGAAGCGGAGCCGGCCCGCAGCAGAGGGTGCTGTCTGCCCGCAGTAGCGCCGGCTGCACGGGAAGGTCACTCAGCCTATTGATAAATCACTGTGCCGTGATTCCTAACTGACAGCTCAAACTAACATCAAGCTGGATGAGAGAGAACAAAAGGCCATCAAGCAGCCATTTTCTTGACACTTTTATTCAATCACCAGCAGATTGCTTACGACAGCAATAGCAGCTGTTTTGTCTTCATCTTTCCACATTTGATAAAAGGTGTCAACTCAAATTTTTGTAAATAATTCACTTACCCCTACTGCACACACCAGCACTGTTCAGCATATGTATTCTGCGTGAGCAGATCACTGAGGCAGGTCAGGGCTCAATGATATCAGCTGAAGGTCATCTGTGATCTAAACGGAAGCACTGATAAAGCTACAGTCCCTCAAGGTCAAAGATAAGAACTACACTGAGATATTTGTAATGTGGACGAAAGGTTAAACAATTGAGAGAAAAGTATGGTATTGTTTCAGTTAACACACTAATGATTTTTCTATTGTTCCTTAGGTGACACTATTCCAGAGGATTCAGCTGCTTAACCCTTTTTGAGTGCCACGTACATGTAAGTGCTGGGTGTGAGCAATTAAAGAATATCCCTTCCCGAAGTTGGTGTTGTTAGGCAGTAGCTCAGAGCCATAATATGCTGCTGCTAATACAGCTGAACTGCAGAAGGGAGCAACAGCAATTTTTATTGCAGGCTTTGAAAAGGAAAAAAAACCCCACAACTGGATATTGTATCAAACAATAACAGTTAAAAAGATTAATGTATTTAAGTAAAATACAGCTTACCTTGAATTTCTCCTTAAAATAAATTTAAGTCCCAGACCTGAGGAGAATTAGATAACATGCCTAACATTTCCCTCTGTAACATCTTGTCTTACTTTAAAGGCTTAGAGAAACTAATAGAGAGATCCTTGAATTATTGCAATACGACACTCTATCTGATGTTGGCAGTAGCCAAAGCACTGAGATTAAAAATGATACATCCTTCAATACTAGGTTGTTTTTTATTTTTTTTTCACCCAGTTATATTACTCAGAATATAAATCTAAACAACAAATAGTCACTGTTTATCACTATTTGGTTTATACTTTCTAATAGCAAAAGTATATGTGCATTTGAGATTCTGTCTGTGCTCAAACAGCAGGGAATTTATTGCTTGCAATTGATGTACATGAAGATCAGAGAACAGTTGCCTTACATTTTCCCATTCTTTCTGCCTCAGTGCTGTTCTAAAAACAACTTTCCTTTCTCCAGTGTATTTCTCATGGAGAAATAACAATAACTAAACAAAAGAAGGTCTCTTTTTATTTTTAGCTAAGCAAGATGGTATGGGAGTACTTTCTTACTGAAAGCAGGACTCCTGTCTGCATCAATATTATTCCCTCCTTACCCAGCTGTATATGAGCTAGAAGAAAGAGTGTTAATTAGAATTAATCAAATTATTTTTCAGCAACTCATTTTATTTGTGGACATTTCTTAATTTTCTTCTGGAATATTTACATTGCAGATTCTTCAAAGATACATTTTTCAACTTGTTTAATATTCTTGGTGGCTTGAAAGGTCTTATTGAATTAAGTAGGAAGGGTTTTTGGCAAGTTCATGCCTAAAATCAAATTGTGTTTTATGGCGCAGACTGATCATGTAGCTCATGTGGCAATATTTCCCTCTGTTGGTTCCTGTGTCCTAGATACAAAAGAATGGCTTGAAAATAACACTAGGATTTTGAATCTGTCATCGAGTGTACAAGACTAAAAACTTCAGAAACTTTCCATTTTTGGTCTTGCTACTATCTTGTTCAAAGTGTCATTCTTACAGGAAAGTAGACCACTAAAAATTAGTGTCTGTGTGAAGAATTAAAATGTGATGTTCTTTCATCACAAAGGCATTGCTCGTGACTGCACGCCTGTAGCAGTGAAGGGTGCTGTTATATTATTTAATTGTCTTTGTGGAAAAGCACTAGCAAAGATTTATGAGGACACTGACCATTTATTTTCACTTGTATTATGTTATATAAAAGCAATCAGTGTATTCCATTTACCAGTTTACTAATTTTGCATTTCCCAGCCTACGGCTCCTGACACAGTAACTGTAGAGAATAATCTGTGTGCTTTAGATGTTTGCATCCTTAATATAGGCTTAAACCTCTTCCTCCTCAAGTATTAACACAAGCAAACCAGCATTAGTCTTCTTAACTCATGTTTACTTTCCATAAACATTTTAAAAGTATATGTGCCTATTAAATCTATTTGTGCTAGATGTAATTTTGCAAATGGTCACAGAATTATTTTTCTGACATTTGCTTCTGGACCTAGCTATGTATTATGAAATTGCAATCAGTATGGGTAGCTATGTCAGGAATTATTCTTCTATCTGAGACTAGTTTCAGTGCCTACACCTCACGTTGTCCAGTACCTGCCAGTCTCTCTGGAATTTTACATGCTGTGTTTTATAAGTAATTTCAGAGAAAAAAATTACAGGAGCCATTTTTAAAAGTTCTTAGCCTAGTTTCTTGCCTTGTATAAATCAATGCACATTGTTTCAAGGTAAAAGAATGAATAGGATGAAGATCTGTTGTTGAATCTTCAACTTAAGTATGAAGAGGTTTGACAGAAAAGAGAATGTAGGGAAATGGCAAGGGAAAACAGGAGTGCTGAAGAGTGAAGGAAAAAAACATTTAAGGAGCAGAGGCACCAAAATGAGCGTGGAGGGTGCTATGGGACATGGACACAGCAGGCTGAGGCTCTGACTGGAAGAAAGTAGGGCACAGTAGAGGCCATAATAAGATGGAATCTTCCTTACTTGTATTGAACTTGAACTCATATTTTTTTTTTATCTAAAACTATAGGCACTTAAAACAAATCCCCAGGTATTTTTAATTTATTGTGAGTAATGTGATTTTGGCCATGACTGTGGGATCATTTGTGAAAATTGATTCTGGATGAAGATGCCTCTTTCTTATCCCTTAACTTGCACACAAGGTTGACTTGCACTGACCTCCAGGCCAAGAGCATTTTACCCAATTCTATGTCCTCAATAATCTTTATTATTAGATATCTTTCTAGGTAACTCGCTCACACATTTGAAAAATAAAAAAAATAAGAGTTTGACAACGTCACTGAATTAAATCTATAAACAGAATATACCTTGTAGTATAGAAGACCCCAATGCCATTGACTGTACTGCAATTAATATAAAATGGAATAAACCAAATAATGTCCTTTTGCAGCCCACAGATCTTCAGATCTTCACCCTATTCCATCCTTTACCTTGAAACAATGTGTGTTGATTTAGACAAGCTGAGAAACTAGGCTGTTTGCATAGCTTTTCGTTTATAATAGAGTAGACCATGGTCTAGCAAAAAAGCACCGTGAGTGCTTATAGTTTTAAATCCAAATCTTCAGGTTTTATTTTTACAGATGATCAAGTTTGCCTGTTAAGTCTGCAATCTCAAGTCCTCAATTTGCTTCCAAAATAAAACAGAAATATCTTTGCCTTTTAAATTCATTCTGCTGCTGTTTAAATACTCTAGCAACCTTAAAAGAGAGGTCTGTGTTGTGTCTTCACAAGACCAGATCTAAAATGGTAAACTTTAAATACTTGTAGGACTTCTCTCTGGCACCAAGACTAATTAACATGGAATGGCTGACATCAATGTTGTTAAAAATCCTTACCCTCCAGGGTAGCCACATATAAATTGGTACCACTTAATCATGGTCCTTGGTCTTTGCTGGCTCCTAAATAATGCCTGGGAATGTCTGGAAGAAGGTTGTTTGGCTTGGGCCAAAACCACAGAACAATCTGTTCTGATGGTTCAGCAACATGAAGAACCAAGATCCAGAGTCTGGGAATATTTCTAGGAAGCAAGGGTTCCTGAGAAAGTGGAGCAGACTGCTGCCCTCCTTCCTAGGTCTCCATGCAGTTACAGTGCCTCTCAAGTTCGAGAAAGTAAAGTCTTCTATGACTGACAGAATCTTTTGGTGTGCCTGTGTGCAACCTCCCCAGAAATTCATACAAATTCTTTGCAAAATTGATTGAATTTTTAACTTGCAATACACATTCAGGAAGCAATCTAGGGTAATATTGTTTTGCAATGCTTGTTTACTACTTAATGGATGTGGATTCTTTAGGAAGAGGTTGAAATATTTAATTATAGAACGTGTATGGCATTAAGAGCAATGTATGCAACAGATATTACCTTTGTGTCCAGTGGGTGGACAACCTTGCCTGAGTGCTCAATAAAGGTCAAAAAATGAATTAATAAGCTTATCTTTCCAGAAAACAAGCTTCATTCTAGAAGGCATAACATTAGTGTTTACCAGGCTGCCCTGGGGAATCACTAATGATGTACAAAGCTTTCTACCTATAGGTCACTGATTTTAATCCAAACCAGCTCAGCAAAGACTAATTTTTCTTGGGAGTGCCATTGGTTTATGTGAAAGTTGAGTGGGTTTTCCAGACAGTGAGACATACTTGTAAGCATAAACTTCTAATTTGAAGCATGTTTGTCTGACACAGTAGATGTTTTATTTCTTTTTCAAGTGGCTTTTGCATCAAACATATAAGCTTTTGATAGCTAATGATTTTTTCAGAAAGTATCAAATTTACATGTAAAACTTTCAAATGATAGTATGTCAGCAACATCTCAGAAGAAATGGTTCTATTAATTAATCTCATTTTGAAAAATACCATATTTCTAATTAGAATTGGTTTTGAGAGGGAGGGTTATAAGTGCAAGTCCCAAATCACAAACTCACCTCCTTTGGTCTGTACTGTTCGTCTGGGACACTCCAGTGTGTCTATAAAATGCCTACTGGAAAATCCTGCATCAGAAACCTTAATTACTTCACTTGTAGAAACTCACAGGTAGGAAAGAAGCAATCCAGAACATTTCTGGACACAACACAAATGCTAAGTGGTGCTGCCCTGCTGGACAAACTGGTTGGGGATGTGCCAGTCAATGGTAGTCTTGGGTGTAGCTACTGTTAAACAATGCTCTACAGCATCCTAAAGGGAGTGAGGAAGGCAAGTAGCAGAGCACAGCCCATAGGCTCAGAATGGCCAGACTTTGGTTTCCTCAGGAAAGTGATGGGTGAGATCTTGTGGGAAGCAGCATTTAAGGAAAAAGGAAATTAGGAAAGCTGGCAGGTCTTTCAGACAAACCATCTTCAAGCTCAAGAATGGGCCACTCTGATGCTCAGGTAAGAAGGTGGATGTATCAGAAGACTGCCTTGGCAGAACTTGGAACTCATAACTGAATTCCAGTGCTAAAGGCAGTATAAAGGCAAGATTTGTGAGGACAGGGTGCAAATAAGAACACAGAAACCTTGTGCAGAAACACTACGGATTTGAAACTGGCAAAGGGCATTGAGTAGATCTTCTATCACTTCCTACCACATTGCTGAGGTTTCTGCTGAGCAAGGGGGCTAAATTTGGACCAGTGTTGTACCCTGGCAGTGATGGAGGCTAGCAGCATCCTCAGCAGTAGCAGCAGGAGTGGAGACAGCTGATAAAGGGAAATTATTAATCTCTGACTTCTCAGTAATCATTAACCTGTATCCAGAATGATGCAGCCAGGTTTGGCTGCCCAGTACAGGAAAGACATTGATAAGCTGAGGTGAATTCCATGGAGGGCCACAGAGTCTTGCAAAGGTGAAACCTGGCCTGATGGACCAGGATTTATTCAACCTGGGAAAGAGGCAGTTGCAGGGGCACCTAACAGCACATCAGTGCCTGTGGGTGGTTTTGGAAGGAATGGAGCCAGACCTTTCACAGAGGAATATGGTGGGAAAACGGCATAAACTGAAGCAGAAGAAATTCCATCTGGGTGTGAGGAAAGAAATTGCACTCCAAGGAGAACCAAGCATTTGATCAGGTTGCTCTGAGGGGCCATCCAGTCTCTAACCTTGGAAATTTTTGAGACTTGACTGCATAAAGTCCTGAGAAACCTGGCGAGAGCTACCTCTGCTCTGAGCAGTTGCTTGGACTGGAGACATCCTGTAGTGTCTTCATGCATGAGTGATCCTGTGATAGTGCTGGTAAAGCTGGCATTAATTTAGCTGCTGGTTGTGAGAGAGTTCAAAGCTTTGATGAGAGAAGTAAACCCCACAGTCCAGTTTCTTAATAATATTACTGAGTTTTGATGCATTTGACATATGATTTTTGTAGTTCTGAGCAAAAATCCAGCCTGCTAAACATGGGCTGGACAGTGTATAAAAGTGGTGATGAATCACTCTCAGTCCTTAGTTTGAATAAGAAATAATGTTTGTCACCAGCTGTTATTACCAGCTCTCACAGAACAAGCTCCACCTTGTATGTAGTTCAACAAACTCTACCGAGAAACCTGAGAGCTGAATGGGCAGGATGCAAAAGGGGCAGCCCCAGCCTCCAAACAAGTGCAGTTGATGTTTATTATTGAGGCAGTGTGGGAAAGATACGCTCAGCCAGTGCTGGTGATGTACCTGTCCTGGGATTTAACTGAGCACTTTGCTCTTTGAGGCTGTCAATTTCATAAGGGCTAAATTTACTTAAAAAATAACTGACAGATAAATTTAGAGAGCATTTTGTTGCTCCAGCCCTGGAGTGGGGACCAGGAGACCTGGGTTCTATTCCCACGTCTGTCACAGGCTTCCTGGACCATCATCTTACATCTTTGTTTCTCAGTTTCCCCTTGGGCATAATATGGATAATACTTACCCACTTTACAGGGCTTAATTCATTAATGTCTGTAAGGTGCCTTGAGATCTGTGTGCACAAGGCACATTAGCACTGCAAAGCATTTAGTATATTATTTTATTATTTAAGACATCTGGGACCATTTCCACTGATGTGCCCTATCCATTTTGCACTGCTTTGGTGTTGCAAAGCAGCCATATTCCTCTTTAACAGGCCAGTGAGGCTGAGTTTATGACTGACTTAAAGTACCAGCCATCAAAATCATCTGAAGGCTGCTATCAAATATGGCTGCTCTTTTTCTATCCATTTGCTGAAAGGATGACTGCTGATTTCTCTCATCAGAGGGTGGGATCTGTATGAAATTTGCATGTTTAGTGATAGGCATTATTCCAATAGTGGATGAATATTTTGGCAAAGTGAAAGATAGGAATGACATTGGTGCAAAAATATGTAGGTGTATATGCTAGGAAACTCTGATGTGGACAAGAATGTGACATCTGGCAAATTGAGGTTGGCCTGAAAAAACAGTGGGGATGTACTGGGCCAAACCCAAGTATATTCAGTGCACCATTACTCAATCTCTTTCTACTTTTTCCTTTAAATGTTGCGGGTTTTCTACAATGCTTTCATAAATATAGTCACTGAAATTTCTTAAATAAACTACTACACAGCATTTGGCTTTTTGGCAGAATAGCAATCATGCACCATGGGGAATTAAATTTTCTCATGAAACAATAAATACCTGTTCAACTTCATACATGTTTATTCACACCCAAACACCCACGTGTGCACACATTTATGTGTACAGTGTGAGATGCAAAAGGAGAGACCTAAATATCAATTAGCTTCTCCTAGGTCCTCTGAATGATAAAATTGTCATTCATTTATTTAAAGTGACAATAAAAAGGAATGGTTTAGCAGGGGTTTTACCCTTTTGTGGGACACATGGAAGGAGCCCAAGTCACAGCACAATCTTGATATTGATCTCTCAGTGAGAGAGTTAATTTGTCAATGACTGTAATTTGCCAAGCTTTATGAATCCATTCTTCTTCCTTTGGAGGAATATTTCTCTTCTAGATCTGTGCTATTACTTTTTTTTTTAATGCAGTAAAGATAAAAAATGATATACATCTCTGAAGTCTTTCATATACATAGAAACAAGTATGGGACTGGTAAAAGAACACGGGACTGAAAGGCACAGCAGCAGTCCTCTGTCCATCTCCTTGCTTTTAGAGGGCTCTGTGCCATGTAATATTAATTGTTATCCTACCACAGCTGCCTTGAAAACTAGTAAAAATTTTTCCCCCACTCCAATACGAAGGCAACACCAAAAGCTCAGTACTCTGAGGGACAGGAGAAATCTTTCAACTTCCCCCAAATTAAATCATGTACAGATTTAATGTTAGACTTCATAACACTGTTCTTTTCCCTGGCTGAATTCCAAGGAGAGAAACTGGCAGGTCTGGGGGTCCAGGTTCCCTGGGAGGAGTGGGCAGAGATATGCAATCAGGAACAACACATGGCTGCGCTGCTGCTGGCAGAAGTGACATGTGACCAGAGCTTCTGTCTCCTTTCTGCTCTCTCCTCATTCCCCTGAATATTCTGTTAACCTTTTTCTAGACTTTTTCACCCCCATGTGAATGCATCTTTTCTGAATAAGCAGAACCACACACAGTATTCCAGGTGAAATGTGAATTGTGTGTGATGACGTTAATATTTTCCTATATTTGATGGACATAACTTCCCTGGTATTTATCCAATTCCCAAGTTTTGGAAGTGAAGCAGGTGGGGCAGAAGGCAGGCTTGGTTGAACAGGAATCTTCTCTTGGAATTAAGGCAAAAAAAGGAAGGGGTATGCCCAGTAGAAACAAAGTTAAGAGGAAAATACAGAGATGCTGCTTGCCATTGTAGGCAGAAAATTCATGTGGCCAAAGCTCAACTGGAGTTGAAGCTGCCAGGACATATTGATGGGAAAAAGCAGTGTAAAAATAACATCAGCCCATTACAGGATGAGGATGGTCACCTCACAAACAGGGAGAGACTGTTTAACACAAAGGCAGAGGTGTTTAATGCATTCCTTGCCTCTGGCTCAACATGGATGACAGACCAAGGGGGTCCCAGTGCCCTGAGCTAGAGGACTGTGACTAGCATAAGGATCAACTTGCAGCCAACCCCGAAATTGTGCTGGATCTGCTGCTCCAGCTGGATTCCTACATCTGGGACCTGCTGGGATTCATCCAGCAATCTTCAAAGACTGGCTGATGTCATCGCAAAACTTCTCTCAATGATTTTTGAGCAGTCTTGAGAATATGGAGTGGTCCCGACTGAAATCTGGAGATCATCCTAGTTTTCAAGAAGGACAAGGAGGACTTCAGAAACTACAGACCTTTCTGTTTCACTTCAGTGCCTGGTAAAGTTATGGAAAAGGTTATTCTGGGAAGTATTGAAAAACACCTGAAAGACAACACAAGTCATTGGTCCCAGCCAGCATGTCTTCATGAGGGGAAAGTCCTGCTTATCAAACCTGGTTTCCTTTCATGACAGGGTAACCCACCTTGGTCAAGGGAAGCCAGTTGATGTAATCCTTTTGGATTTCAGTAAAACTTTCAATACTTTCTCTCATGGGATCCTCCTGGACAAAATGTCCAGCACACAGCTGGATAAACACATCATGTGGTGGGTGAGCAATTGGCTCACAGATTGGGCACAAAGGGTTACAGTGAATAGGGTGACATCAGACTGAGGACCTGTCACTGGTGGGGTTCCACAGGGCTCCACCCTCAGCCCTGTGCTCTTCAACATCTTCATAAATTCTGTGATTCTGTGATGTGCTCTAGGAGCTGGCTTTTTGCACATAAAACACACAGGCACACATAAATATTCTGTGACTGACTGACACAGCCTTTCTCCTTTGTCATTTCTAATTTGTAAGCTCCCAGCTCAGAATCCAAGTTCTTGTTACTAGTTCTTAGTTTTGTGACCTTCCATTTTTTACAGTAATCCATTTCAGCCCATTTCTTGTATTCCAGCAGTGAAGGTCACCCAGTCCCTCCTGTAGGATATTTCAGTGTAATAAAAATCAGCCTGATTTTATCTTATGGCAGGAGCAGGTATGTTGAACCATGTGGGAAAGCTGAGCTCCAGTGGTGCCACACATTCCTGCTCAGAAACATGAGTCTGAGTCTTGGCTCTACAACTCAGAGGGGACAAGAATATCTACAGCTACACCAAGTGATCTACTAGGTTCCTTAAGAAGCTCATAAAGGGGCTGCAGTCACTACAGTTTGGACAGCTAAGGACTCCAATTTTGCAGAAATTGTTTTCACCCTGTGTTTTGACTAAAACATGGTTAACTTTTCAGTTATTAAAATTGGTGAGTAAACACTCGCATAGAAAATGTTCCCCTAAGCCAACAATAAGAAAGATCAGGAAATGGTGTTTGAAGTTATATTGGAGACATAATTTCTGATAACCAAACCATTAAAAAGATTAGACTAGTCCTGGGCTGGGCTAAATCCAGCCAGGGAATAATCTCTTTGGTTGTAAAATCAAATATATTCCAGCCATGTAATATGGTCACAAATTCTCATCTGGTGTATACCTAAATGGTTTTTACATAGATAATATTCTCAGGCAGCACTCAGGGATGCAGGAAGTAGTTATTTATTGACTTATCTATGCAACTGAACCTTCTACACTATTTTTTAACTATATTTGAATATGATAAGATAGGTAAATATTAATGAATTTTTGTTGTTTTATTTTCTGACAAGATTGGTCCCTTTTGATCAGGTTACAAAAGCATAGATTTAATTATATATCTTTAGTTCTGGCAGCTGCTTTTACAGTTTCACTCCAGGCACTCTCTTTTCTTTCATTTCCAAAGGTCCTGAGTATACTAATCTTTAAAAGTACCTACAATTCATATGTCTATTGTCATGTCTGTAAAAACTGAGATAAACTTCAACCCTGATATGCTGGTCTACATTTATTTATATTTTCAGAGGTAGATATTTGTAAAGAAAGGGTCCAAAAATCTACATTATTAAAACCTTACAGTAACTATAATATTTTTCAGACCTTTGAATGAAGATGAAGCTGATACATTTGATAGCTGTACATTATTTATTTATGTTATGAGCAGCAACAATCTAATCTCATCTCACAGCTTCCTTAACGAAAAAGGCTGAACTGTAGAGTGGTCAAAAGGCAAATGTGGCTGACTTTGACTAGTGAGTCAGCTCTTGTCTTGATATAGACTGTCACTGTGGAAAGAACAGGGATACTTGGCAACCGCAATCATTAGGCACAAGCTTCAGAGTCACACATCAGCATTAGCTCTCATTCCCCAAAGCCCACATATTACTGGGTTTAGAATGAAGAAATTTTAAATGACTGGTGATCTCATAAAATACCACTTTATTTTTGAGAGCTTTCACAATATATTATTCAAAGAAATGCATGGAACTTTCAATACTAGTTTAATGCAGCACCACAATTAGAAGCGCTGCTTTGTGACATGGTATTGATGTTTAGCTGACATCAAGTAACTCTATCCCTTGCCCGAAAGTGCATATTGATAAGGACAATAAACAGACATGAGACTAGGTGCCTTCCTCCAAGTAATGATTTATCAGTTACACAGTGTTTGAGACAACATCCTTTTACAAAACAGAAAGGCATCCAAAAGAGATCAGGTGGTTGCACTTGAATCTGCCTGTTTGTCCATTAGGGTAAGACAGACTGCAGTAACGTGATTACATACAGGTACATTATAAGTTTGGTAACCATACTGTGACTGTAATGCTGCTAATGACCAGCAAATTGAGGGTCAGGTTGGAAATAATGGCAGTTTTAGGGGCAGAGCTGATGATACCACTGTATGCAAATTCATCTGCTTTGATTAATACCTTTAAGTACTTGCATGCATGGTGCAGTTTTTCACTGAGGTGTGATGATGCTGTGTTGGAACCACAGCACAGCTGGTGTTAGACTGTCACCCAAATCAGATTTGCAGTGTTTTGTGCAGCTGCCACAGTTGAACTGGACAACATATGCCATGCGAGTACCGATTGCTGCCTAGGATGAACACAAAAAATAAAGCAGATGCTTGAGGCTGAAGTTTTAAAATGGGTAGATGCACTTATAGTAATTTCCAAATTCACTGAATGTGCAGCAGTTAATGTCTCTTCACCTCCATATCTGAGAGGCAGAGGTTTTCTTGAACTCCCTTTACACAGCCTGCCTACTCTCTAGCATATAATCAGTATTCAGGGTGATTCTTGTTACTAAGATTCAGTTCCCCTTCTCTTGCCTTGATTTTATTCTCGTAGATAGTAAAAAAAATAATACCAACAAAGAAACAAACAGACAAACCCCCCAGACCTCTCCTCCAGAAGCCCTTAACAGCCTGCAGAGATTTAGGACCAGGATCAGATGCCCACACATGGGTGTGCATTTTGGTTGTAAAACCAAATAGATTCCAGCCATGTGATATGGTCACAAATTCTCATAATTCATTCCAAATACTCAGCATTTACCTGAATACTTGCATTCAAGCATCTGTGAAGGATATGGGTTTCCTTTAGGTTCTGTGTAATTTCTGTCACCCTATATCAATGTTCAGCATGCCCAGGACACCTCAAAAGGGTGCCTATGAATGAGCAGCTAAGCCATGCCTGTGGTGTCCATAGGATATGGTGTCTAGGCTGCCACTGACTCAAAAGCCTATGATGAGATTCATGCCTAAAAGTAGGTTTATACTGCTGTATCAGAGATACTGTGAGATATTTCATCAAATTATAGTTGCTGCCCGGGGATATTACAGGTCTCCCAAAAGTTGTATGTCATATCTAGCAGCCCTGCGAGGATATCTCTGATCCAGGAGAACTTCTGAAATGGCCACAAGTGCCTTTCCTTTGGTAACTGAATTTCACCTAGTGTGTCTATTTTAGAGTAAACCAAGTAGCTCTTCAGTTTCTATGGGATACATCTATACTGACTCTACAGAAAGCTCATCTCGTGCCATTTAAGACACCCTTGGTATGCACACAGAGCTGGCAAATGTGACATGGGACCCAAGGGAGATATGAGCACCTCTGGAAGAGTATCTGGTTCTTCCAACACACACAGTTCAAATGGTACTGAATATTGACATTTAACTGAGCTGAATCAAGCTCCTCACTTAGGAGGAGAACCTAAACATAGACACTGACATATGGAAGATCTGATCTCCAACTGAATGCTACCTTGTAAGCAAAAATTTAGCTGCTTGAGCATGAGACTGCTGTCACATGAGGTAGCCTAGGTTTCCTGCTTAGTATCCAACTGTAAATCCAGCTTGTGCTTTCCATATTTTTTTTCTGTTGTACCTATCACATCTGTAAATTTTCTAAGTGGCATCTCAGGTGACGCTTGGTGCCTACCTTGAATGACTAAATGGTGTTGGACCCTTGGTGCTGAACCTTTTTTCCTTCAGTCTGTAAAAATCACCACCTTTTTCCTTAATCCTACTTTCGCCTTGAGTCCCTGACCTTTGTTATATACCAGCCACAAGCTGAAATGAAATTCTACGGGTATGTTTTACAAATATTTTCACCTTTTAGGCACCAGTATTAGACATTTACATCTAAACCCCTACAATGCATCTAAAAAGGAAAAAAGTACAAAATTAAACATCCCCCAGACCCTTTCACAAGATCAGAGAATCCTTTTTTCACAGGAAAAAAGAAAATCTTTATTCCTCAAATTGCTACCTTTCTCAGCAGAAAGAAGTGAAGAAATCTTTTCCTCCTGTGACTTTGACATACAATCTTGATAAAGAAGGAGGTGGCTTTTAAGGAAATGAGCCAGGGTATCCTTTTCTTTTTTCCACTTAAGATCTCAGGCAAAATATTCTGCTTTTCTATGCAAAAATCTCTTCCATTCCCTGAGACAAGGCATAAGCATTTATTCTTACCTGCTAACTCCCTGCAAGAAACCAATCTGTAAAGAGATCTGCAAAATATCCCTTAATTGATTCCAAAAGAAAGAGTAAAGATGGAGACATTTAAGATTGTGTATTAAGGACATGTCATCATTTTAGAGGTTCATAACTTAACCATAAAAATTTGCTCCAGGCTGAAACTTGGCATGGAAGGCTGCCATATTTGTAAGTAGGTTATTTCATTTCAGGCTACATTACTAATGCACTAATGCAATGTGAGCTGTTATATTTATTAACTTGCATTGATTTTTTTTTTTTTTTTTTTTTAGAAAAGGACAAAAGTATTCCTTTTCTGAACAGGTGGAAAAGGAATATACCAAGCTAGAATTTGCCTTCCCATGTGCCAGCCTAAAAGGGAGGAAATAAGAGTCAAAGATTTATTTCTTTCTTACAGAAATATAGGAAAAGCCAGCAGGTGCTTGTTTTCCAGTCTGGTTATGGGATATTGTAAATGCATAATAACCTTTTATTACTTTGTATTGTTGATAAATTTAGAGCTCTGTAGACAGAACTATCTGCATAAAAAGCTCCTGAACTGATGGAAACCTTCTTTTCAAATGGAGTTTGGCACAAACATTGTTTTCAAATGGTGTGAGATAACAGGATCTGCTATCAGTTTCTGCAAGATTTTTTATATTTGGAAAAATAAAAATATATTTTTGAGAAAGTACCAGAACAAGTATGAGGAGATGTGGGCGTCTAATGATTTTAAAGTGGTCTTTAAATCCTTAAAAAATCTCAGATTTGGATGACTTAACTGGGCAATATTGAAATACAGTATCTACAGCAGATTTCCAAGGAAGGAAAAGAGAATACAGAAATAGATTTCCTGGGACATGTGGGGTTCTTTAAATACTCAATCCCCTTCCAACATGCAGGCCAACTGCCTCTCCTAAAGATTTGTCTAGTGTGGAAACCTTGCCAGAGTGTAATTTTGGTGAAATTTCTGTCACTGCTCCCTGTCATGAATATTTATTTACTTCCCAATGGAAATCATTGCTCATATGAAAGGGAGTTAACGGTTCTTAATAGCCCTTTCTGATTTGATTGATGTTTTTGTCACTTCCTCCAGTAAATAGGTTTCTATTAGCATACCAAATATGCTATCTGTCCTCTCACTTCTGCAGGCACTTACCTGACCACTTACTTAGGATTTAAATATCCCTCCTAGGGGTTTTCTTTCAGTTCAGGGGCTCTTTTTCTGCACAAGTGGGTAAAGGACTTTCTGCACTGGGCTTGGGTACCTTACACAGCAACCACATCAGATCTGTTCAGACTGGCTATTTGGAGGAGTTCAGTAAAAACAACAGAAATTTGTCCATATCTTATACTAAGGACTTGAAAGGTTAACACTAGTAAGAGAACAATGTACAGAGACATTTAATCATATATTTATATTTCAATTCTCTAAATTTATAATGGGATGATGTTTCAAGGTAGAAGAGAGGCTGGAATAGTTTTTTTTTTCATGAAAATACACCCCGAAGTAATTTATCATTTATATGCCATATGCTAACTTTGAAAAAGGAGTGTTCAGAGCTAGCAATGTGTTATTGCTGCTAAGGAATAAACTCTCTCCATTATTAACTACCTTTTCCAGGGCTGAAGGGTCCCAGTTCCAAAACAAATGCCTCAGTGTTGCTCAAGTGTTCTTAATAGTGCAAATAATGTAAATTTTGTGTATCATACGTAATAGCTCTTGTGTTGGGTTACAGCCAACAGATGGCATAATGGAATGGACATTTTGGTCTTTTCCCCGTGCAACACTCATTTATATGTATGGCCCAAACATGTAAATGGTTGCTTATGTGTTAAGCAGAGGAAATTTCTGGATGCCCTGCACAAACCAAAGTGAAAGCCTTGCCTTTTTTCTTAGTGTGAGTAGTTTGAGGTGAAGACTTACATCAACAAATGGTTTAAAGTGCAGTTGCCTACTAGTTCATATAAATATTACTATTAAGCTGTAAATCTGTATTCTTGTAAAGATAAAAGAACAGAGGAAAATAATTTATGGAAACATAAAATAGGATCTATGATTGTAGGGAGCACTAATTCCTGGATTGTCCTCGTTGCTTAGTAATTTTCTCCTCAGAAATTCATTTCTTGATTGCAGGTAGATGCCTGTTTTTTCCCTTTGAGGAATACACAGGGCAAGGTGCAAGATTAAAAAAAAATCTATTGCCTTTTGAAGGGCTCTGGTGGAGAGTAGATGTTTAAATCCTAGAGAAGGAGGCACAAGACTACTATCTAGTGCTTGAAAGTTTATGTGTACATGCTACTAAAGTCATCTAGGCACTCTTGCTTCTGAGGGCCAAAGGTACCTCCTTGCCTGAACTGAGATCTCGGTTCATAATTTAGGCATTCACAATTGACATTTTCATGTTTATCTTCACCAAATCCCTCACAATTTGTAACACTTTTTTGTGTAAGCTGGTTCTTAATCTAAAGGAATAGCAAGGAAAGTATAACAGAATACTTTATGAGAAATGGAAATCCAGATTCACTGCAGTACAGCTGGTTTTAAAGAGCAAAAACACTGTGTACAGTTCAATTTTTTCCTTGAAATGGCAAAAGTGTTTTTTAATTTTTATCAGCAATTTTAAGCTGCTGTGATTTATTTAGTATTGCAGGGGAAGCAAATGTGAATTTCATACAAGAGAATGATAAATGAGCATCAGTCTTGAAAATTGTGTGGATGCTACTGTGATTAACATACTGTTGCCCCCCACTCTATATTAGACCATGTCAACTACCTCCCTCTAAGATAATTTCTTGTGAAGGGGTGAACATTAAATGGTCCTTGGCGCTTGGCATTGGAGCAAAATATTGGTTCCTCACCCAATATTGTGTGGGGTCAATACAGGGGGATGGTCCTAAAGTGGTCCTCACTTTAGAACCAATATTTGCATTAAGCAAATAATTTAGTATTCTAGATTAGGGGTGGGTTTACTGTAGCAAAAGAGGAGATGTAGTCAGCAACTCGCACTGCCTGATCTCATACTTCTAGTTATGGTATTGAACAGCAATGCACACAATCTTGATCAGATGAACAGGGAAATTTCTATAAAATAAACTCTCCTCAGACAGGCAAAACGCTTCAGTTTTGTATTTAAGAATTCTGCATTTTTTGGAGATACATAAGGACTTTAAATTTGCTATTAATATAGTCCTTATTCTGTTAGATTGGAGATAAACACGATTGCCAAATTGCCTGAGTTAACTTGGGCAACTGAGTACAGCCAGCAGCAGCTACTGGCAATTTTCATGGTTTCTAAACTCACATTGACCTGAAATGCTATGTTTGCTAAGTCAAAAGCCTAGGTAAGAATTTCATACGTTTTGTTCAATAACGAAAATTTTTAAAAACCCAAGCATCCATCATACTCCTTTAGCAGAAGGAGAAACAAGCTTTGGTAGTTTATTGCTATGCTAAATTTCTGTGCAGCAGGATTTTGTTGGGCTAATATAAAACCAGAAAACACCAAACAGTCCTTCACTGCTCCAATGCTACAGCAGCAATTTTCTGCATTTTAGCTTTTTTTCCAGAGGAAAAGCTAGCAAGCAGTACTTAGGCTAAAATATAGTCCTATCATTTTTACATAAAATATTGATAAGGAATAAACACTTAGTATCCCTAGTGTGAATTCACTGGACTTCACGAAACCCTAATATATGGATTAAGAAATGTTAACATAATCCTTTTATGGGAACTAAAATCAATTACATGTCAGCTTTGTAGTATTATAAATGTATTTAGTCAGCATAGAATTTTTCCAGCAGCGCTCGTTGCAGATTGAAATTGACTAACCAGATGTTAAATATTAAATAGAACTAATCAAAGTATGGTTCAAGAGATTTTAAAAACAATGATCAAAGAGAGCTATTTATTACCTGATTCATGTTTCTATTCAAACACTGCTCCTATGATGTTATATCTACCTGAATTTAGTTTGCTGCAAGCTCTTAATTTTTTTCGGTTAACATGAATGAGAAATATAATTCAATAAAAGTATGTTAATGCAGTACCATAGGCAGAAAGGCACAAAGCTCAGGGAATTACAGGCAAAAATTGCTGGAACAAAGTGTATGTTAGGAACAAAATGAATGTAAGGCCTGATCTAAAGATGACCAAATATAGAGATATACTTTCCATCACTTATACACATTATGGGCTACTATCTAAAAAAAAAAAATTTTTTATTGCTTGCATGATAAATTTAATTCATACCTTCAGCAATACTGTAACAACAGCAAGAATAGCTTCTGGCTGTGATGTGAAAGCAGAAGGGGCCCAGTCATTGCAAACGATAATCATGGGTTATGCTTAATTGCAGAATTGTTTTAACATAGAATGTGTAAGTTTGGGCTCCTAAATCCACAAGAAGTCACATAATTAGTATTTTTGTTTTCAAGGGGGCTGAGCAATTCTCAGTCTCACTGAAGCCAGGAGAAGTTCAGGTGAGGGCCTGGCTGCTCCTCTATCTTGCACTGCACAAGGAAGAAGCAGCACTCCATGCAGTTGAAGAGCAAAATTGATCAAAGGAAATGTCCTCTTATACAAGGCATAATCAATATGTGAAACGCATTATCTTAAGAATAGGCAGGAGCCAAGCACCTGGTATTTGTTGAAAGAGTAGAACTTAAAAGCATAGTTGCACAAAATGGCTACATGCACTGTTGAGTTAGATAAAATAATTTTAGAGTGTCTGTCCCTATCCATTTTATAGTTTAAACACATACGAGTCATCAGAGATGGCGGAAAAACGTCTTTTCCAGAGGAAATTTTGTTGCTTGCTTTAATTGAGTTTATGCCTTGATTTAACCAGTGGTAGATGTTATCAAAGGCAGATGACTCAAATGGATGGAACACTGAGCTGATTGTTTGTGGCTTCTCCTGCATTGTAGTGGTTTCCTCACATCATCACAAATACCACATCAGGAAAAATCACAGCAAATATCAAACAATTATCTGTGATTTTTTGTTCTTGGTGCCTCTTTCCCTCCTGAGACATATCCGTGAGGGATATGGCGCAGAGTATAAACTCCAGGTCCACAGCCAAAGGCGCTTTGTGTTGCTGAGCGGAGGAAAATGACTCACAGATCCTTAAAGTCTCTCTCTTCCTTCTTTTGTATTACAGAGAGCCAGCTGGGCACCTACACTGAAATAGCTCTGCCAGCAGCTGAGGGACAGATGCAGGTCCCACACTACAGCAAAATCTCCAGCCTTTGGCTAGGTCAACAAGGCCTGGATCAGCTGGATTCTTGTGGTGAGGCCACAGCATAGCAAGTGTGCCAGGATACACCTTTGGGCTTCCAGTCAATAAAGCTTGGTTTAGTTACAATAGATAACAACAGCCCCCCAAAACAAATCTGTCCTTAGTAGGTATGTTCCATTTAAAGCAATTTATAGCACCATTTAAAGTAAAAGAAATAAATATCACTTTCCATGTTATGTTTTTCTGGGTTGATTCTTAGTTTTCTTCATCATGGCTTTCCAGAGTGGCAAGATTATTTTCCTCATAAAACTACAGAGACTCCATGCCACCTCTCTGGTCATGAAAAATATCCTGCTTTCTGTCAGCCCTAAAGTTTGGATGTGGCTTCCCTCACCCTCCCCACTGCAGCCAGCTCCTTTGCTCCTTAGCCTTCCACACCACCCTGCATATATCTCTGTCTTCCCACCTTTAACTGCTTCCAAAACTACCCCTGGAAAGAAATCTCATTCTCAGGAAAGATGTAGCCCTCTCTTTTCTGAAGGTTCACCTCTGCCAGAGTGGAGATGACAAAAATAAATGAACAAGCAGCCTTCCTTTCTGATGCTTAGACCCAACTTTTGTAACAGTGTAAAAGAAAAAGAAATACACACACATGCATAGATATTATTTGTATATGTATTTGCCTATACATATGCATACACATATATTTAAATAATGTTGACACACATAAATGTATATGTTTAAGCATGCACAAAATTAAGAAGAGACAGGGCAAATCAAACATTGTACCTCTCATCACGCAGGTGCATTTTTCATCTAACACTTAGGAGTTATGATGGTAACTAAAAAGCACAATTACTGTCCAATGGTCCTTATATAAATGAGAAAATTTGTGGAAGCTGTATGAAGTCAAATACAGTTTTCATGAATAAAAAATTTTCTCTAATCTTATTCTGAAAAATTCCCAAATTCCTTTGCTGAATTTCTGCTTCTCTCTTCTATAGCCAGGCAGAGGCATAGAAAATTACAATTTCATAATTCAGGTTTTCCAAAGTTTAGAACAGCTGGAAACAGTGTTGTATTTATGGAAAGTGCTAAGCATCCTTAATTCTAGGCGACAGTACTTTTGCCACCAGTGTAGCAATTATTTGTCTAGCCTTGCACTGAAAAGCATTTAGGATTTTCAGTCTTAATGATCAACCAGAAAATAACACATCTTCTGCATAAAGGATAATTTTAGATCAAGTTTTATGTTTAAGGAGAACAAAAACGATTTTTGTCTGAGTGTTAGTCTCTCTTTTATGGTTTAAAAATATTAAATAATGGAATTTTTTTTTCCAAATACTGTGGTAAACCTACTTAGTCAAACCCGGGTAGTCCTTGGGAAGTAAAAAGCACTAACCACTATATGTAAAAGCTACAAAATGGTTTACTTTTATTACTCTTGTACAAAAAGGCCTCAAAGCCTCAGAGCTATGATTCTCCAAATCACTGCTTTCTAAGCTTGACTGATTGATTTAAAAGCTTGCAAGAGATTTATAATGATTCACTGTGTAAGCCACTGATTTTATATTTAAGTCAGAGGACTGCTTTTAAATGACAGAAAACTTTAGACCTAACATTGGACTCAGCAGGTGATCCACTGTTTGCTCAGAATTAAAATGGCAGCATTTTGCTGGCACAAGTGTTTGAAGTGGGGTTTTGAAGCACAGGCAGAATGCAATTTATCTAAGATTATTGCAGAGAGCATTGAAATCTATGCCAGAATTTTCAAAGCTCCCCCTCTCTGTGTTTAATGTGGTAGGTATGCAAATAGCTGGATGATCAGTATTTTTTCCACAGGTATTCTCAAAGATAATTTTAAGCACCTGTCTTTTGAGATTCTGTACAGATGGCCAGAATTTGAAACAAGATTAATTACTCTAGTAATTTTATGTTGGTCTAGAAGCAGAATTATTTTCACAGGCTGATTGATTGTGTGATAAAGAAACAAAAGGAGGCTCTGCTGTACAGTGGAAGTAACAAATCATGTATACCCCAGTACTCAAGAGAAGTGAAAACAGAAAAGAGAATAGAGGAGAAAGGAATGAGGAAAGAGATGTTATTGCTTCTTCTCTTCTAAGGCTTCGTCGAGGACGCTGTGACTGACCTTGACTGTTCTGCAGTGTGAGATTGGTCAGACAAGACAGCAGATTTGGTGAGGTCACTGCGGTTTTTAGCCAAAAGGAATAGCAAACTTGGCTAGGAATACCTTGTCAAAAACACTTCTTCTGTGTGGTAGGGCTGTATAGGGCAAGGTAATGTGCTAGTTGGCCTGCATTTGGGGAGATTCAGGCTTGCACCTCAGGTGCCCCCCATCTTTATCAGGATGACAAGGAAGTATTTGGTGTCAATACCCAGTTCAAATAGGATTTACCAGCAGTAACCTCTACTGACTATCCACCTGAAACTTCTGTATTTGTGAAAGTGAAGATGGGCATTGTTACCAGCCTGACATGGAAAAACACTCTGGACTACACCAATATAATAAATCTGGCACCAAACCCACAAAATTATTTCAGCAGGATATCCTGTCTATTCTTCCCCTTCACTCTTCAGGCAGTGAGCTTGCCTCTGAGGTCCCATTGTCTGAAATTCTAGATCAAGTGAGTTGCTCCCAGAAACTCTCAGTTTGGGAACACTGTCACAGGCATTTTTCTTGATATTTCTTTTTCCAATGAATATAAAAGTGAGGTAGGAATTGTCTTCCAGATTTAGGGCTGTAAGTGCAGGATGGAAAATTAAGCTATACTCTAGTTTCAAAAAAAGATTAAAATATTTTCAAGCAACTGTTTGCCAAAAGTAATGTGATTTATGAGTAATTAATGGATAAGGTCTTTCTCAGACAATGAAAGTCTAGAGGTTAGATCTTCTTGAGATGCACATCTGTATATGGTGTCACACACGTGACTGTCTCTGTATAGAAGAACATTTTAAAAACTTTTCTAAGAACAGCAAAACCTGAAATTCCCTGTTATATTGTTCCCAACTCAACAGATCACACAGTCTTGGTAATGATAATGCAGCGGTACACATGCATGTCTAACCCAAAAACATGTCCCTTGGTAAATGTGACAAATAGAAAAAAACCTATTTTATTTCTCTACATATCAAAGTGCTACTTACTTTCTATTTTCCTGGTACAAATGTTGAGGATCAGGGTCTTTGTTTTGATTTCTTTTATCACATGAACTTACTGCAAGACAGTAAGGTCACTTCTCTGTAGTCTAGGAGGTAGAGACTGACACATTACAAACACCTGTGGAAGAGTAGGGCCAAGTTGTGATTCCCTGTGCATCACTGACAATGAGTCTTTAAATCAAAATTTGGGAAAAATGTGATAAAAGCAAGCACCAAAGTTCTGGACCAAGCCATAGCTGTGAGGTTCTCAGCTGGATGATGCCACAAGTAGGGAAAGCAGGACTTCTATGCTACCGGTTCCTTGTATTTAATTCCTCAGCAGATGGCAAAATCCTACCCATAGCTACCTATTTATTCTTGACTACTCTTTCTTGCTGGCTTAACATGTTATAGAATGTTTTTCCAACTGTTCGTTTCTGTGACCCAGCCCCTAAAACATCATGGAAATATTTTGTGTTATGGCCATTTTGTGACTTGGTGTCACTGGTATCTCATTCTAACCTGGTATTTTTAAGCTAGTACTTTCCAGCTTGTAAGTAAGTGATATATGTTTAGCTCTTAGTTTGCCTTATTCTGAGAATCTGGTGTAACTGCACTCACTATTAATCTCTCTACAAATTGGCTGCAATACCTTTTTCTTTAGAAGGCATGTTTTAGTCACTTTATCTCTTTTTAACCCAGGGTGTAATATTTTATGTTTGAAACTTTGAAAGTGAAAAATGTAAGCCTAGATTAAATACTTCTGGAAAATCTGAGGAGAATTGAATTATTTTTTTCCTAAACTCAAGAGCTTTTCATTTTCTGAAATGTTTATGAAATGTCTGCTGCCTGTGCCCCTGCACCCCAAAAATGAGTAGATGCTAAGACTTGTTAGTTTTATATTATATATATTTATTTGGGAAAAAACCCCCCAAACCACCAGGAAAATTATCTGTATTAACTGGTTTATGTTGATGGTTTTTCCTTTTCCTTGTTTAATGTTGCATGTCTGATAGAAGACATGTCTGAAACAACAACTCAGGACCTGTCATAATTTCAATCCATTTGTTAAATTTTTTTTGTTTTGTTTTAATTAGATATAGGAAGCCAGTCTTCTTATGTGTTTGATGTAATTCTTCTGCAGTCACATCTCAACCCACAGTGGTTTGTGAACACCATGGAAGTGCAAACAATACAAAACATTTGTTTTTAATTATAATTCAAGATTCAGGTTCCAATTGATTTGCATTATAGCTCTTAGCATAGGCTAGATTTACAGCAAACACATTAAAATAATTAACATTATTCTTAAATATGAGTCAGTAAAATTGAAACTGACAGATACTAAGCTGATGAAGGTAATAAAAAAACCTTAATCTAGTTGAGAGTGGCTGAGCAATAAAAAATACACCTTTGCAGAGAGCAAATGTTTCATGCCAGTAAGTCTTCAGAGAAACTGTCCAGGGTGTTTTCACTGCCACTCCTGCATCTGCCCAGGTTAAGTCCGGACTCAGTCTGAGCTGACCCAGCCTTTCTGTATTTTCAGATCCTCAGGAAAAATGATGGCACAGAGCTGCTCAAAAGGCTCTATCCTTGCAGCGTCTTGGATCAATACTTGTTTTCAGAGAGCTTTGAGGCACACGGTGAGCTACAGGGCGGGAGAGGGAATAAAGCTGAATTGTCAGTTACTTGAAGATGGGGAGACCTGTGATAGATGGCACCTGGTTGATGTGTTTTCTGGCTAGTTTTTCATCAATGTATGTCATCTTCCTTTTAAAGAGGTAGCCAAGAAAGGCAGCCTAAAAGAAGGCATTTCTTTCCTTTATTTTGGTGGATGCACGGGAGTTGCGGGATATAGTTTAAAGAACAGGGAGACTTTGGCTCATCCCTGGGAGCGAGTTCTGGGAGAATTTTCCCAGGTGTTGCTGTTGGCAGGGAGGGAGTGATAGGCACCACGGGGGTGGAACCTGTGGGGTGATTGCGCTGGCGACTGCCCATGGAAAACAGGAAGCTGACAAGCAGCCAGAGCACTGAAGTGGGGAAGCTCTCCCAGCTTCTCCCAAGGACCTGGGAAGACACACAGAACTTGCTGCAATAGAAAAGCTGTTGGCCAAAGTACAAGCCTGAAGAAAATAACACATCTTGCCAGTGGGCAAGGAAGATAGTGGTATATTAACTATTTCATTTCTATTCTCTGTCATTTTCAGTGGTTTTATTTCAAAAAACCCGGCGAGTTTGAGTTTGGAGTATTTTTTATTTATTTAAAAATTTTTTTAGGTGAAAGTGAAGGGCTTATGAGGATTCAGCTGAAAGACTCCGAGTGAGCTGGGGTCCTGTATCAGGGCTGTATTAGTTAGGAGGGGCAGACGTCCATTACACAAAGATACGTCAGCATCTTTCTTATTTAATTGTAGACTTTTATTTATGTGAATGTTTATGTGCAGTCTTGCTGCACAGAAGCTTCACAAGGGCAGGACTTTGGTTCCAGGAATAGCATTATACGTAAAACTCTGTTGATGGTACTGCACAGAAGCTGCACTGTCCTATTCTCTTGTTTCATCTACACTGTCCTTTCTGGCTGCATGGATCTCCTTCCCCACCTGCCACCTGGAGACATATCGTACAAACCAGGTTTTGAGCTGGTTCGTCCCGCATCAAGCAAGAGTAGGAGGGACAAGCGACAGCCACATCTTAATCAGCATGAAATAGAAAGCTGAGGCAGAGTCTAGACATGCTTTTTGCCTGCTGGTTGTTTTGCTTTGACACGCATAACAACAAACATAAAGAGCATGCCAGTGTTTTTGCTTTTGAACTGGGCTGCATTGAGGATTGCCCTCTTTGTTCTTTCTGCATTTCTGTGACTCAAAAAAATGCCCAAACGCCTTGGTATCCGACCGGTGTAAATACACCATGGCTGATGTAATTCAATCGAACAGCTCAAGATCCAAACACCTGATAACAAGGAGAATTGTTGTGTGAGTCTTTCATATCTGTGTAGATGCTAGAGGCTGATACCATGTGCCACGAGCCAGGAGCCAGTGTAGCTGCAAGGAAACGGACCCACAGAGACTGCGCCAGCTTATCTCACCTGTGCAGAGGTATGAGCTCTTGGAGCAGATGAGTGTTGTGAGGTTTGAGAACTGCTTACCTTGTATGATCAAACAGAATAGAAATCACTCATATATTTACTGTGTTTTACACATACCTAAAAAGTCTGGAAGGAATTCTGCTAAATTCTAAGTTTCAGCGATAAGGAAGAGTTATTATAGTTTTGTGATCAACTGAAAATATGCATCAAAGAGTGCGGAGGCAACCAAATAATAATTGTGTTTACCACAATATGTTAGGGTTTCCTTCAACAGCTTGGAAACCCAGGGTGAGGGATATGAACAGTTAATGAAAATATACAAAGGAGCCAGAGGGGTATGAAAGACATAGTTTTGAGATCCATTTCAATGTGTAGAAAATAAAAATTGGTGAATTTTGAAGGTGAAATTTAATCTTAAATTCAGGGGGTTTTTTTTGTTGCATGATGTCACCGTAACCCCTAGGTGGTATTCAAACTTCATAAATCAGATTTGTCTGTTATTCATTCTATTTGTCATGCATTTGATGTGTAGCGCAATTTTCAGAGATTAAAATGATATATCCCTAATTCTTGGATGCTCTTTGATCATGTTCATTCCTCTGCTTCTTTAAACATTGCTGAATAATTGTATATGCATTCACAGGCTGACAAGTACATTCCCTGTTTGATGGACTAATTATGGAAGCACACTAGAGTCGTCGTAGTTAAGTTTGTAACTAGCTTTGAGCTATAAGGCCAGTTTTGATCTCTCATCTAACTATACTGGAATAAATCCCTGCAATAGAAACTTAAGTTATATAGTATGGTTGGAAAAATTTTTGTAAAGTTTTGTGGCTGTTGCAACATTTAGTACTTTAGTGTTAGAAATTTTTTTTCCACCTTGTTGACCTCTCAGAAATGTTGCTTATCTCTGTGCTGGGAAAGTATGTCACATTAATGTTGTTACTGTTGGATAGGTTTAGCTAGTTCTGAATGTGTTTTAAAGAACCTATTGAATCTATCAATCATAGGGAGGGGAATTTCAGTATTTCACTAGCAATCTTTAGAGGATTTTGTACAAGTTTCTGCAAGACTCCAAGAATAGCAAGCACCCAGACTCCAGAGAGTGGGTTATTCTCCTGCGCGACCTACCTGTCTTTGTACAGAGTTATACTTCACTTCTCTGTGGAACAGAAGTGCTAAATAAACCTGCCAGAAATGAGTTCCGAATAGCAATGTCACAGAAGAACCTTCAATATCCCCTGAAATTCCAAATGAAATGTGTTCTGGAGTTATATTTGTGTGGGTAGAGCCAGCTCCGAGCATCTGCCTGGTAAGAGACTTTGTTCTTGGCTAAATGAGGATGCTGTAGCTGTATTTAACAGCTGTTAATCTCCCTGGAGTAAAACCAGCTAATATTGCTGGCAAAGCTGGATCTCACTTGGGAATAACATCTTCTAACATGGTATCTAGTAACAACCATACTTCTTCTGATCCATCACAAGGGACTCTGCAGGGACAGAAGACACAGTGCGCCATGAATCAGCCAAAGTGCAGAAACACATTCATTGTCCCGATATATGTACATACACACACACACCCACACCCACACAAACACCCACACACCCCCACACACACATATTCACCTGCTGGTGTCTTAGTGGCCCTTTGGACCCTTCCAGCCTTCTGACACAGCAGAGCTACCCAAGGTTGCAGGAATGCTCATTTAAATACCAAAAAAACCCATACCACTAGAACATGAAAAAAAAAAAAAAAAGAAAAAGAAAAAGAAAAAGAAAAACCAAGAACAAAACCAACAACCAAAATACACAGAGAAGTTTGTTGGTACGGGAAAAATCCGTCCCATCCCTCGCGCTTGGCAATCAGTCTTTCTATCTGCAGCACAAGAAAGCTGGCAATTAGATGCAAGGAGAGGCTGAAACAGGCAATTGTAAGCAGCAAACCGTCTGAGGATAGGGGCTCCTGTCAGGAAACTCACTGAAGGAGAACCAGTAACTGGCCCAATTAAAGGGAAAGATGTTTATGGGAACTTTCATCTCTGACTAACGTTGTAATTCTGGTGTGGTGTTAGGCTCTCCTTGCACTCAGAATCTGTCTTGTTCTCTTACTTGGTGGAGGGGTAAAATCTATATTTTGTGTTAATACACTTACACTTAGCTATGGATACAGTTACATATCCACGTAAGGTAAATGTGTGTGTTACATGTAAATGTGTATGGAATAGTTAGATAGCTACAGGTATAGATGTGAAAGTTCTGTACAAGAGTAATCTCTGCATTCTGTAAGCGTGAAGCTCTGCTGGTACACACATACACATGGATATGTACTCTGATTGTATTCACACCAGGGTGAGGGCTATACTAGCAATTTTGGCTTGTATTTTCTGCTGTCCAGAATGGAATTTCACTTTTCACAGTTATTTCAATTTTGACAGAAGGTGAAGAGTAGAGGCAGTGACAACACCAAAGGAAAAAACCCTGCATTCACTAATAGAGTTCCTGTTTGAAGACCTGGCTTAGGAAGTTTTAGCAAGTAAAGTACTCTTTTGTCAGGGTAAGCTCTATTTATACTGGAAAGGCTTAGTGGAATTAAACAACAAACCATACATGATCTGGAAACCTCACCAGGGGTTACACCACTTCTGCTACTGTAGCTTTTCTGGGCAGAGAAAACCCCAGTGTGGGATTCTTTCATGCCTCTGGACAGGAAGGTTTAATGAAAAGGAGGCATGTATGAGTCTGTTGGTTTGGCACTGAATAAACATGTGCCTAATTATCCTTAATATAGTTTTTCCTCATACTTTTAACCGTTTTTGTGTCAAATTACGTGGCTTATTCCACGGACACTCTAGCTGATTTCTAAAGCCCTGTTGGCAAACCCCACTGTTCTTTTTCTGGGAGATGAAATATGAAAAAAAAAATTGAATTTCAGTTTTCCAAGTTGCAATGTCATTCTGACATGATGTTCATTAATACAGAGTGTGGTGGTGTGGTAAGAGCTATTAATTCAATTTCTTTCTCCTGGTCTTTTTTGTTTCCCAAGGAAGCTCAGTCTGTTTCACCTTTTGAAAGTCTAATAAGTATTTTGAACAGGTTAGAACTATAAATCTAGTATTGCTAAATCCTACAGAAAAAATTGCTTATGAAATATATTGATTACAACTGATAATGATTTTTCCACCCTCTCTTCACTGGAGGCAAATAAATAACTATGGAAGTACAATGGCATTGTCATGGCTGGAGCTTTTGCTTTAGTGCACTATAGAAGACTGTGAATACCCTTAGCAGTAAGTCTTATTTTTCAGTGTGATAATGTTCATTGTCTGTGCTTCTAAGTTCTGACTGAATTTGATAGTGAATGCTAGTGATTAACAATTACATGTCCTCAGAATTTCTGATTTGTTTCCTGTGTCAGGACTGTGAGTCTATTAAGAAGCGATTAGGGAGGATCTCCTTCAAGTCTCCTTCACATCAAGATTCTCCCTTTTTTTGGTTCAGTTAACTTGAGGTGGGAGTTGCCTGTGATATTTTCTACATTTCACCTTCCGAGGTTATGGGCACTATTCATATGCCAGATCTCCCTCTGAGATGAATAAGTACGACTTTTATTAATTTTTCTTCACTTGTAGAATTTAATTTACATGAATAATTAGAAAGGGATGAGTTAAAACTCCTATTTAAAGAGGTAGCATCCTTCTGTTAGCCTATTGTCAGGCTTTAGAACCCAGTTGTTTTAAAAAGGATCTGGGCTCTTCTCCATAGGGATTTTCCTCTTTGTAGTTTTGCCTTGATCTAAATCAGCCTGTTGTAAAGCAGATTTTGGGATGGAGTCTGACAAATAAAAACTCTTATCTGGAGAACTAAAGGGACTTTCAATTTTCCCTCGGAAATGTTTGCTGGCTTCTTTTTCTGATGTGGCCAGGATTTGCTACGAGATTTATGACAATGTTGTTTAATTCATACATCAAAATAAATAAATTAAGTGCTTAACTTCATTTCGTTCTTTGTGCCGTTTCCTGTGCTGTTAGGGCTTTAATGAGCCCAGCTGCTCTGTAGAGTTGCTGAGGGTGGAAGCTGGCCTGGGAGGGGAAGGAACAGCTTCTCTTTGAAGTTCTGTCATGGCAGGATCACTAAAGCAAGGCTTCGAAGGGGAAATTCCTGTTTCCCTTCCTATTCTACTTCAGTGGTCTTGACGGCAGCAGTTAAATAGGGAGCAGCACTAAGGTTTTCAGACTTGGCTTCTCAGCCATTTGATGTCAAACTTTCAGTGGGTACTGGGGGAGAGAGAGAGAAAAAGAAAATGAAAGAAAGGGAAAGAAAGGAAAATAAAAGGAAAAAAAACTAGAGGGAAGAGCAAGATGTTTATGACTTCTCTGTACAGGCACTGATCCCAGAACCACTCACCATCACTCTGGTTCCCTTCCAACACTCACTACAGGAGCTGGAAATGCTAAGGTTACCTGTTTTTTCTGACAACTGGTCTTAGGCTGTGAGAGGAGACAAAGCACAGCTTTATCTGCGGGGAGTAGGGGAAGAGGAAGGCAACACATCATGGTAAATGGTGCCTCATCGATATTCAGAGGGCTGCTCAGTGTTTCATTGGTGTTCAAAAGTCAGCTGTTAAGTCCATTTAAATTCAGTTACAGCAGTTCTCCTTATCTCCCACCAGTAATGTATTGCTGAACAATTATGGTCAAAGTCGTTTGCAGTCTTGTGTTTGATGAGGGCAATTAGCTACCCTGTGTTTGCATCTACATGTGTGTGTGTGTGTGTGTCTGAATAAAACAACATGATAGAAGGAGACACTGGGTTACTCCCCTTCCCCACCACCCCTTCAAATTTTGAAATGCCCTGCAAGAGCCCAGCATCCAGCACTACTCAGCAGATGGCCAAAAATTTTGTCCTCCTAAAGATTGTTCTCAAAGACTCCCCTTTTTTAGCTACCCTACACATTTATTTTAGGGTAGCTCACACTATGAATGTGCTGTTCTTCCTTAAAGTTAATGAGAAGGTGCTGGATAGCCACCTCAGGTGAGAGATTTAATTTTTTAAGTAGCTGAAGTTACCTGAGATAAATCCTTTCAACAGTACCAAGCCTGAAGAGGCAAAACTGCAATATTGAGTCAGCTGTTCCCAGCAGAGTACTTTCAAAAGGTTCTTTTTTATATTTCAGGACAGAAAAACTGTCCTACTGTTGTGGAGGAAACAAAGGAAAGTAAAGACAAAACTGAGACAGTAGTAACAGTGTAATGTGTCCGCCGAGAAACCTTAGCACGAACTTCTTTTTCCTGAAGACAGTCATCTTCTTTCACACCTGCAAAGCAGGTGCTAAGCAGTAACAGTGTCTTACTACAGGAAGGATATTTTAAAATTTTAAACTTTAAAATTTAAATTTTTATGCAATCTAAAAACTCTATCACAGCTGTGTAGCAGAGTCTGCTTGTTCTTATAAGGTGTTTAAAATATCTTCTGTACTTGGACTCTGTGCATCTTTAAAATATTTAGGGCCAAATCTACTGCTGGATTTAAGAAAAATGGTTTGATTTTTTTTTTCTCCAAGAACAACATTCCAGGGAGAGATGGGTTATTTTATACTTGCTCTGTGCCCCCCTGTGTGTGGTGGTTTTGGAGTGGATGTTCAGCAGACCTCCTTGAACCCAGCCTCTGCTGCTCACAACTCTTGGCACCTGGTACTAGGACCTACCTGGTCTGTTCTAGTCCGGTGTTGCCAAAACCAGGTAGCTGCCTCAACACTACTGAACTGATGCCTCTTTCCTGATACACATATTGGTTATGTTTAAACTCATACTAAATATGCATTGATTTGCAATCTTTGCATGAGTGTTCTGTGTATTAAAAAGGACTTTATCAACGGTGGCATGAATATTTTTCGTTTGCTTGCATTCTGTAAACCTGTGGGGTAGCATTGGCAATTTTTCTGTTCTATTCATATGCCTGTAATAGTCAGACAAGCCCTTGGAGTGCTTGGTTGCATAGCCAAGATGGTTAGGTAATGTAAGATAATTTGCATTATTTCAAATAAAACATACTTGTCTGCTTGACTTTGCAAAGCTAAGAAATCTAAAATGCTTTTTTTATCTTAAGCATTTTTGCATTAAATTCGTTCATCAGTAAAGTTTGGGGCTTTTTTTAAAGGCCAACTGTATTACAGATATCAAATTGCTCCCAATGGAATATTTTGTTTTCTGATCTTTCTAAGGGACTTCTGTCTTCTAATGGAAAGACCTAAAGGCATTCTGAAAGCTCAAAGGAGTGAATGGAAGCTTTTTTCCTTTGATTTTTACACATCTGTAGTATCAAAAACCACTCAGCTCATTCTTTATTCATCTAAGTTTGCCCAAGAATCATAAGAGATACCTTAAATGTGTTCTTTGACCTGAATTATGATACAGATAATACTCTGAAATACAATATGCTTCCTCACACAGTAACCAGGTAGCATCAATTCACATCAGTGCTTTTGCTATACATGAATGTGGAAGTCTCTATCCATTTTATTTTTCCTCTAATTTTTGACTTGTCCAGAAACAGAGAATCTGTTAATTTTGCATTCTCATGTAATTTTGAAAAATGAGAGTTTCATCCTGGCTCTTTTTGCTTCTTGATATTTTTAAGGAAAAGAGAAAAAATCATATTTGTTTTCTCCCTCAGAATTTCTGACAGCAGTGTAAAGAAGCTGGCAGTACCTTATCAATATTTTCATTATTTGAGAAGGGGAAATGTATTAAAGCAATCAGTTTTGTTAATCATAGGCTTGTTATTTCCTCCTTGAACTTTTGGTGCCACATCTATCTGTTTCTACAGTAGCCTACCAAAAAAACCCAAAACAACAACAACAACAACAACAACAACAAGAACAACACCACAGTACATGCCAGGCTTTCCTTTCCTTTTAGTTTCCCTTGTTTTCTCCTGGTGACATTTCTTATCTCTTCTCTGTCTTATTTTACGATCAAATTCCCAGTTTATAAGGTCTTCAGTCTGGGACTCATAGATTTGTCATCATCCATAGATTCTCAGCATCTTCTTGAAATCTCCATGTGGTTTCTACTATCCATTTGTATTATTTTATAATATTTTGTACTGTTTTCTAATCTCCTCATCCTAGGGGAGAAGTAACATTTTCTGAAATCAACTACCTGTACACGTCTCTCAGCAAACACTTATGTCCCTTCTCCCCATATAAACCCATGTGTTGAATGCCACATTTATGGCTGTTGTGACTCTTCATTCCTCTACTCACGCTGTCTCTCATTTATGTCCAATGACATTGTTTACACCTACAACAGTAACTTTTGTTCATCTCCACTTTTTTTGACTGTCTCCATAGGTTTGGCTTCTAAGTTGGGTCTACACCCCTTTTCAACTTCAACTTTCTTGACCCTTTTAACTGTTAGTTCATTACTTACGTTGAGTCAAAACCTTGACTTTCATATCTAAAACATGTTACAGTCTAAAGCTCTTCTCTTTCCTCTATTAAAAAAAAAGCCAACCTACTTCTTTCCATCTGGACATAAAATTCTTGCTTTACAAGAACAAATTCTCTTTGGTATTTACACACTTTGAATCCATGTCATTAGATACCATTAGCACAGAGTTCTACGCATGTGTTGGGTCTTCAATTGCTGGTTTTATCTGCAACATTAATGTTCAAAAGTTCGGGACACTTTTTTCCCCCATTTTTTAATGTAGTTGCTTTAAAACAAATTACATTTTAATGTGGTTTTGTTTTGATGTGGCTTCTGCAACATCTGAGTTGCACAATTTAGTTTTGTGTTGTGTAAAAGCATACTTCCTTTCATGATTATTTTTTGTCCTGTTGTCTGAAAAATAAAATAAGGCCCAACAGTTCAACAATGGTTAAGCCTAGAAGAAAAGACAACACTTGCTATGAAATTATGAAGGATACATTTAGTTAAAAGTTCAGTACATATTTTGTGTTATTTTGCTTCTTAAAATTCTCTAGCAGAATATTATAAATAGTGATTCTAGGTAAAAATCAGATGAAGGTGATCATCTATGGTCAAGTTAAAAACTTCTAAAAATAGATCTGACAGAGTATTAACTCCTTCAGGAACTGATATTTTATACCAGTTAACCGCTGATTATCTTTAGATGAAAAAGAAAGAAAGAGATTAATCAGCCATCACACAATGGCAATTAGACAGAGATAGTAGAAAGGGAAATTCTTCGGAAATCTCTATGGAGGTATGAAAATGAGGGATAGAAACAGATTAATATTTTTAAAGGTTATTTATGGAGAATGTATTTAAAGAGGGAAAAAGGAGGACAACAAGTAAATGTATAAAGCAGGAAGACACTGGTAATAAAAATACTTGTTTGTATTAAAAAATCTGCTTTTAGGTTTTGGTTGTTTGCTTGGTTTTATTTTTAAACAGATTTATGTTTTAGCATCTTTGTACTTCAGCAGCAGAAGAGGATTCATTATGATAGTTAGTTTCCTGTGGTGGTGTTACATCAGGTACATTTTCATCAGTACTGCTGCTAGTACCATCAGCTAATGTGAAAATTAACATAAGAAGAAAATTATTTCCTTGTATAGTCAATATGAGTCTTGATTTCAATGAAAATAGTCAAATCCCAAGAGGGCCTAAGCACCCACACTTGCCATTGATTCATTCTTTTCAGACCCTCTCAGGATCTGGGTATAGTAATAATGTCACTACATTGCTGGGTAGACCTGAACGCAGTGTGCTAACAGGTTTTGTTCAGCAACAAGGTTATTTGTTGGGGTTTTATTTATTTATTTATTTCTAATTTAACATTTTTAGTCCTTCCAGTTCATTACTCAGTAAGGAACATCATTGTCTAGTGTATTTCCTCACAGTCTTCTATCTCTTCCTCTTGCATTTGAAGAAATAGTTACTGATTCACTATAATCACTGACATTTCCTCTGCTTTCATTTGTTTCTGTACTGCTAGCTGTTTCCTCAATTTCATTATTATCAAATAGCTCTTCAGTGATACACTGCTGTTCCTCATCATCATATTGATAATTCTGTTTTCACATGCATCATCCTGATTTTCAACATCTTCAGTGCAGTCCTCAGAAGATGAGTCATTTGCAACAGACAGATTTTCATTACTGGAGTCATCTTTAGAGTCAGGATATGTTGGTCTATTCTCACGGATATTGTTTGCTCCTCTGCTCCTTTCATTATATCTTGGAAGAGATGTGCTTGATGTACTTGCTTGGTCATTATCCAGATAATTAAAATCAAATGTACTTATTTTGCAGATTAAACAAGAACATTTTTTATTATGATTGTTTGTGTTTGAAGCTTTAAAAACATCTTAGTATAAATGCTGAACTTAATTTCACTGGCTATTTAAACATTTAATGTAAGAAATATTTTCATTCAATAGATAAAACAATGTTAATTTTTAATAGGTTTGCTTCACTGAAATATATATGTTGACATAGCATAATTTTGTACAAAGTGGAGCAAGACACATAAAAATGGAGGTTCTGGTGTTACAGCAGTTACTGGAAGAGGCCAGAACTGCTAGAAGGTAAGAAAGGTAAGCGTGGCTGCAAGCTGTGTGTGGGTAACCTTTCTAACTGGAAGGCAGAGAGGAAAGGGCATATATGTTATGGAGCTGGCAGAGTCTGAGAGTGTCCCAGCCTAAGCAGGTCAGGTTGACTCCCTCCACAGTCCTTGGAGAGAACTTCCTGGAGGAATGTCTGTCCATATGTTGTGGGTGTTTGAGCAGAAGATGAATTTTTCTCTGGAGCTTTTTCTCTCCATACACTGATGACTGTTTCATGTCCAGTTTCTGAAGCTAGGTGAGAAGTATCCTTCCCAAAAGACATGTTGCTGTAGATGTCTCATGCTGATGCAGAAGTTCATTCCTACTCACTTGCTTTTCAGGGGTATGTCCAGCCACCAATTCCTGGGAGGTCAGCTCTATCAACAGGGTCACCAAGAGTTATTTTTTTTTATACCTAAGTCACACCAAGCTTCTTCTGTAACTGGCATGCAGCACATAATACTTTGACTTCCCTTGAAGTTTTGCTTTTTGTCAACAACTCCACATTGTTGTTTTAATTGAGAGTAATATGCCAGAATTGTTTTTAATTCTCAAGTATTTAAAAATAATTTTAGTTAAAAGATTAGTTTCCTACTAGATAAGTTTTGCAATGTTCTTTGACTTCAAACACAGTGAACTTCACAGTGTACTAAAACAAATGGCAAGCTCTTCAACTATGGCTTCTGGCAAAGAGCAATATTTCTGTTAAATCCTATCTAATATTTTCTGGGGTTTTTACTTCTTAAATTTTTTTTAGTAGATTTGGAGAACACCAGGCTGGGAGGAACCTCAAGGATCATCTGGTCCAAACTTTCTTGGTAAAACCACAGACATGCTGACCCCACACCCTGTCCAGCTGACTCTTAAAAGTGTCCAATGTGGGAGAATCCACCACTTCCCTGGAGAAATTATTCCAATGAATTATTGTTCAGATTGTGAAAAATTTTTCTCTTGTATCCAATCAGGATCTCCCCAGGAGTAACTTGTATCCATTAAGCCTCATCTTTTCCATGTGTCTCCTTGTAAATAGGGAGTCTCCATCTTTTTTTTTGGGGGGGTCAAGCTCCTGTGACAGTTTACAAACCAACTCTTCCTTCACTGAGGGTGGATTTGTGTTTGCATCAACCTGAGTTTTCATTCCGAGGGCTGAGGGCCCAACTGTGCTGGTAAAGACAGAGGTGAAGAAAGATGTCCTTTAAGCATTATTGGTCACTAATTCTCCTCTCATGGCTTTTTTGTTGTTGTTGCTGTTGTTGTTGCTTTTGTAGACATTTCCATATCTGGGGAAGTAGGTTTGACTTATGGAATTTTATTACGCATATCGGTTACACTTTTATGAAATTTGAATAAATATGTTCTGTAGTACTTAATTCCCATCAATGTCAGCTTCCCTAAAATCACTGTGCTTGTATTTTCATGTACACGTTGTGTCCTCCTGACTTAATATTTCTAATACTGTTTGTACAAGATGTTCTGTAGATGCAGCCTTATGGTGCTAATCATGCTTGGCTCATTCCCTTGAACTGGATCCAGAATAACCTCATTTTGCATTATGGTTACCCTCTTTGAAGAGCCCTTATATCCAACAGAGGGATTTAAAATCTCGAAGAGTGTGATCTATTTAGGGCTATTCATTCTTCATATTTTTACATAAAGTAAGGAGGGAACTAAAACACTGTAAAGATTCTATTAAGGGTCACAAATTGGTATATGACAATAAATTTTGCCATCATCAGCCTATTATTTTGCTTTTGGACATCCTAATAATTTTTTGTCTTCTTTTTGTTCACAAAATTTCTTTTGTGCACTTTTTTTGGCTTTCATTAAAAAAAAGGCAGATACCAAAAATTAATCCATTAACAAACAAACAACAACAAAAAAAACCAAACCAAAACAAAAAAACCAAACTCAAAAAACCACCACAAAATCAGCAGCTTTATAATGTCTGAACTTGGAGTTAAAACAGAGAATTTGTAAAACAGAGAGTTAACTTGGAGTTAGAAAGATCATCCTGTGCCCTTTAATGTACATTGCCATCCTAGAAATATATTATAGATTGTGAAAACAAGTTTTTCTGCCTTGAGCTTCCAATATACCTTTTGAAGAGGAACGGTCATTTCTGTGTTCAGATACCAAATTTTTTGCATGTTTCTGAGCCTCTCTTGAGTTTTTGCACACAGTCTTGCTCTTCCAAAAAACAGATCTTTAATTTTTCCTTCTCTATTTTGCTGTCTAAATAGTCTGTACTATCTGATTATTTGTGGGTTGTATATAAACATAAAAATGTGAAGATGGTGTCACTGAGAGTAGTAACATAAAGAAATCATATTCATGGCATTGACAGTGCCTGAGAATTACCAGCAGATCTTTTGTTTTTGCTGTATCATCATTCATAATACAACACATGTCCTCTTCTGAAAAAATGTATAATTCAGGAAAATAAGGGGACATTATATTTGGAAATACGCAAAATTCAAACAGAATAATTTTGGACAGTGATGAATTCTCTGACAAAAGGCAAAAACTATTTTCTAATTTGGTGAATGAAACTGAACAAACAAGAACAAAAAAAGTTTTAAAAAATTTCTATTTTTATTACATCTCATTTTTACATCAAACCTTTAGGATAAGAATTGTTTTTTATTAAAAAAGAAAAATGAAAGGAGATTAAAAAAAGAAAGAGTTAAAAGGATAAAAAATTGGAACTTGAACCTATTGAGCTAAAATCATTTGCATAGCTCTAGTTACAAGTCAAAACTGAGTCCTATCTCATAGCAACTAGGAATTGTTTCCACATTGAAGTTGATCAAAGATATCTGAAGGTCACTTTTCCCCAGTCTGGACAGTGTATATGTCTCCAAAACACTCTGTTGGCATTGTCATGCCAATCTGGCCAACCAATCTGGTCAAGGACAAAGCAAATACAAAGGCTTAGCTTTCAGCTTGGCTTGAGAGGTTGTTCTAGAGCAAGCCAGGGACATTTTGGCAGGTTAACATGACTAAGACATGCAAGATTCAGCTCCTAATTCTGTCATTTACTGCTAGTAGCATTTCAAATGCCCCAAAAGACTAAAGTAATTTGGAATATTCTTTCCTCTCGGCCTCTAAGAAAGGGTGACCGCAGCCAAAATAATACTGGAAATGCTTCCTTGTAAATGCTGCTCCTGTGTGTTATCTTTGAGACCAATCCAGTCAGAGTCTGGAAGGAGCCAGAGAATATGGCAGCTGACAACCTGAAAAATCATGGGAAAATGTTTGAGCTTTTGTGTTTGCCCCATTTTATTCACTAGCAGAGTAAATCCCCTCTCTCTGGGTCAAAGCTGAATCTTGAAGGTGGACAGCATTGCTGTCTTCTGCTTTTTCATTTGTTGGATACACAAGGGAAATTTTGCAAAAGATAGGGCCCTGTTCTCAGGAAGGGTTTTGGGCCCCAAACAGCCAGTGCTCACAGACCTGAGATATTTTTCTACGCTGTGGGAAAAAGCAAAGCTTTGTTCTCACCTTCATGCTTAGTATTTATTGCTATTTTGGGAACTAGAGACATAGTTCTAGTAGGATTCTGTTTATCTGGAGAGAGAAGGTGAAAAGCAGAAGGAGTTTTGTGCCATGTGGTACTGCAAAAATTTTATCAGGTTGCTGTTGATTATTTTGGTGCAAGACCACACAGTTACCTGACCGAGAAGGGAATTCTTTTTTCAGAAAGTGACACTGGAGTGGGATGGGGGGGAAGGGGTAGAGAAAGGGAGATAAGGCATGAAAGGGGTTTGCTCCTTTTAATGAATATTCCTTCCTTATTGTTCTGCTGCTGGCTTTGCTAAAGTGAAACATCTTTATGACTGGTAGAGCACTCGGGAGTCTCTGGATAAAGGCACTAAGAGTGCAAGATATTCTGAGCAGATGACTTTGAGCATCTCCTTCATTATTCTGTGAATCCTTCCACTTGGGAAGGGAGCTGCTTCTTGTATGATTGGTGAGATGATCGATTTTCACCTGTGTTTGAAAATTTCATACATTTTTGGGAAGTGAAAAATAAAATACTTTCATGATGGTCTGCTGTAAAACATTGCAGCTATTTGCCATGATGTTGACTTTCAATAACTGAAAATTAAAGGTCTACTGAAATAATTTTGCTCCCCAGTGATTTAGAGAGATCCAGTCTCACCATAATTTAGAGTCAACTTTTCGTCCCCACATAGTTCCATGATTTGCAAGCTGTTTCTGGCAGCCATCGTTGTCAAATCAATGATATTTCTTCTTCTCCTCCTAACTTTTTGGCCCTTTTCCCTCATAATTAACTTCTTCATCAGATTGACATTATTTAGGTCTACCTTTCTAAGGGATACAAACTCCTGAATGACAATACTGCCCTATGAGTACTTTTTTAACCCACTTCCTTGCCTGACATGATTGTATTTCTTATATACAAAACTCAAATGTAAAATGCCTGTCCTCACAAATGTTCCATTTTATTTCATATTTGTAGAATACAAAAAGTAAAGCTAAACATTCATATCCTCAAATTTGAGAGTAAATTGCATGTTAATAAGACTTAATAATGCAATTAACTTTGTTCATGTACATAGTTAAGTAGAAAAATGCTCTTAGTTTTTAGGAAAAAAGGAAGAAAACAGTAAAGTTAATGCTGCAGCTTGGATCAAAGTGTTTGGGAAACTGCAGTTAACTTTAATCCTGCTGAATCTCTTTGTAACAAGGAATTAGGCTGATGCACTTGTTAGAAATAACTGGTATATGCTAGTTGCTGCTCTCTCTTCTGTCGCTCATGTAATACCTAAAGCTACTCACCTCTTTATGAGATTTTGTGTTTCATAATGGTGAAAAGAAAGAAAAGGTTAAAACTTTTTCATTTTGACCCACAAATGATCCTATCCATTGAGAGAAGGTGGTCTAATCCACTGTAAAATAAATCTGATGATTCCACTTTAGATGGTTCTCTTGAACAAAGCTTATCTCAGAGAAGTCTTATTTTTGTAGCATGTGTTTTGCCACCAAACTGTTGCTCAACAGTTTTTGTCATAGACATGGCACACAACGTTACTTGATAACCCTGCAGAGATGGAGACCTTTGAGACCATCCCTCAGTGACTGATACACTCATTCATCTCAATCAGCAGCTTTTGGTATCTTACAACTTTCAGAAGCAGTCCTACAGTTTTAACAAGAAGGATGGTATACCAAGAAACAAACCTGGATTGAGAGCCAGAAGCTTTAGTCTGTTTTCCATGCCTGGAGATGTTAGCATGTGTGTTCTGTAACCTGAAAATAGGATGTTTATAATCTCATAGTCAATGTATGAAATAGAACTTAAACTTATTCTCAGAGATATGAAAAATCTGTGTTCTGTCCCAATTATTTGAGTTGCTATAAACCACTGCTCTGAACCGTGTCCCAGTTGTCCAAGGTGCTGGAAAAAATCAGAACAAAAAGTTGCGGATGGATATATCAAGTTTTGCATTTCAAACTATAAACCCACAGCAGATTGATACAGACAGATGAGGGAGTAGCAGGAAGCTGTAAGTCAGTGCGATGAGAAGTGTTGCCAGCACTACCAACCTAACTGCTGCCAGGCCTTTCAGAGGCTTTGCAGCAAAGGGGGTTTGAAGGTGGATGTTTATGGAGAGCTCCCAAGCATGAAGGGTAGCATGAAAGAAAGTGTCTGAGGATGCAACAAATGAGTCATGGGCACGGGCATTGTTCACTGGCTGGTGGTGGGAGCTGACACTCCAAAATACAGAGGGGAAGAAATAGTGTGGGGGCTAGACCATGAAGGGCCTGGATGGTAAACAATGTAGTTAGGGGAAAGATTTGTAAAAAAAGATTATATGGTCTAAACAACAGTCTAGGAAAATGGAAGGCTTGCCTTTGTCATGAAATGTGCCATAATCAAAGACCGAGAGGATGAAACATTGGGCAAAAATTCTCAGTTGTTTGAATATGTAAAAAAGGCTGTCTTTAAGAAGATACACATAAAAAATCTACGAAATTTAATTATAACTTCCACCAGAGTGATAAGCGTGATATTTGGCTATATACAAAATACTGTCCAGACAATCTGAAAAGGAATAGCAAAGAAAGAACAAGGATTTCTTAGCCCTGCTGACTAGAAACTTAGAAAGTGGTGTTGAAAAGAAGAAAATCAGTTTTACTGGCCAGACTCACTTGCCGGATGCAATGGCTAGGACTTAACTGCATAAACCTCATCACTGAATTTGGATTTCTGTGTGAGAGATTTTCTTAAAGTAGGGTAGCAGGGGCCCATATGCCTTCATAACCATTCTACACACCCAAAGTTAAAGGCTGAATGAGAGACTCTAAAAAAAAATTAAGAGACTCAAAAAACAGACAAAAAACCTCCCACAACTCTCCCCAAACAAGCAATAAAAACCAACCAAACAAATAAATAAACAAACAGAAAGACAACCAAGAAAGTAAGAGGACTGGGACAGCAAACTGTATGATCAAGGGAAGACTTGATTTAAAGATGTTTGAGGAGTAAACAAAGATTGAATGTGAACTTTGCCAGTGAGGAAATTGAGGCAACAGGGAAAGGAGTTTCAGCAGAGGGCAGTTTTAGAGATCTAACATGGATTTGAAAGAAAATTCTCAATACTGACTGTAAACACACTGTTTGGTGAGGTTGGAGATGAAGGAGAAGAGCGATGCCAGGGATGAGTGGGAGGCAGAGGGTGTGAGAAGTTTCAGCAGTGATGACTACGCTTTACAGAAGTTCAGTAGGAGCCTTAGATGTGGTCATGTTTGGGTAGCAACACACAGTAATTCTTGTCACAGCAGGCTGCAACTGGCTGTGCTCTGTTCAAACCCTGACCCCACAGCAAACCCATGTGAAATTCATTTGTCTGAGGTGTATATGATGTTAGGCAAAATGGGTTTTCTAAACCAAATACTGAAATACTGGGATGTGCTAGCAATTCAGTAATAGTACATTATCCTTTCTCTTTATAGTTCCACTATAATTTTTTTCAGAGTTTTATTGAGAAAATTAGGCTTAGTGGGATCATGTGTTCTAGTCTTATTTATATTTCACTATAGATACACTCAAAATTCCTACTTCCCTTACAACAACTTAAAAATAAAATCTGAAAACTGCTATAAACCAAGAAGTGCTTTTCCTCTTGCATAAAAAACAACAAAATAAACCAACTTAAAAAAACCCCACTATACTGAAATTACACAATTAGCAGCTTTCAGTTTGTCATATTTCATACTTGGTGATGTTTCCTTGAATTATTTTTCTTAAAAAGACCTTTTATATAGCAAGTTAAAAATAAACCTTCATGGTGCTTTAGTAGCATGAACTGAGATTAAAACTTCAAAGACAATTGCAAATGTGCTGCAGTTACTGAGCATGTGACTCTTTGAAAACATTGGTCTGAAATATCAGAGTTAAATGTCAGAGCTCTGTATTTACCCTCGAATGGTATAGTTGGGCCCTGTTCAATGACACTAAGGGAACAATGCTTCATTGTGTCATTTTAAATATATTTTCCTTGTGGATTTTCCCCTCTGTTAAACAGACCTGTTAGGGTATGGTCAACATGAAATGTACAACAAACTAAAACTCCCATCTTCTTGCTGGGAACAAAATAATGAAGTAAGAATTGAGGCTCTGTTCAAGATAAGGGATTTGCTTGTTGAGTAACTGGCTTGATAAACTTTTGCCAAATATACACTGCCAAATAAAACTAACAGTGCTAAATATAAATTAAAACAAAAGCGGTATATATTTTTTCCCAATGTGCTTTTGAATATTCAAGAATGAAATATATGAGTGCATACTTTGTTATCTAAGGGCCTTTGTTTTCTTCCCCTCCCCTCCCCCTCTCCTTCCCTTTATTATGGTCCTGGATTGCTACTTTTTATCTGGGAACACTGAGTGCAGTTTCTACAGTGAACATAGATGAAAAATAGATGTGGCAATATTTTCTCAAAGTCAGCTCTTGGGAGATCAAATTTATGTAAATTACTGCTTGTCATGCTAAGGATTTCTGTCTCCTTTGTAACATCCAAGTTCAATGTGCAAATCTTGGGAGATGTAAGGTAAGGGTAAAAGCTGAGGAGATTCTTTTTCTTCCTCCTTTTGAAAGAATTCCCTGATCTCTTAGCACTCAAATATTGTTTATTTTTTTCATTTGCCATTCCACCCCACAAATTCCTTCACAGAGGTTTTAGCAGAGGTGATTTAAGATCTTGACATTTCTACTTTATTTGGCCAAAGAAACCCAACTGCAGATGTTCCCAGGTACACCACTTCCTTGCTTTAAAATTGCTGTTGAGCCTTCTTCTGCATTGTGTTACCAGATGGGTCTGGGCTCCAGGGCTGGGCAGAGCCACAGGCTGTGCAGCTTTATCAATCCATTTGGCACAGGCCCCTCTCCAGGTGTTGGACAGTGGACACAAGGCGATAGCCATGGTACCTGTACGCATGACACATGAATCCCATTTTCTCAAACCTCTTTCCTCAGTATCCATGACACTTTTGAAAGCTCACTTTTTATTGTAACTTAGAACATAAGATCTTTTTGTTTAAGTATCATTCTGCTCTTTTGTAAGTCCCTTAAAATTTGGCCCTACATTGACAAAAATAATGGAAATGAGACATAAGACTTGCTGTTAAATGTCTAATTTCCATCCACTCCAACAGCATCTCACCTCCTTTCTCATTACTGACCTAAATACTTATCATATTAGCCAACACAGGAGAGGAAGGGATGACACTGGTTCCTTGCCTTCCTGTGTAAACATGCTGCAAGGGTCAGGTGTTCTTTTTCTATTTTATTATTATAATTATAATATTTTAATTTCTATTTTATTATTTCTATTATTATTATTATTATTATTATTATATCTATTAATAATAATAATTATATTTTCTACTTAAGCTGATGTTTGGGCACTGAGCATTAAAGCGTTTGCTTGCTGGAGATTCAAATGCTGCTTCTGTATTATATTTGCTGTTTTTTCTCACAAGTGGAAGTTCTGGAACTATAATTTTCTTAAGATCTAATAACTGCATTGGCCACAGACAGTAAAGCTTTTTTGTCCTGCTGGTGCATCCTATGTTTTTGGTCAGTGTCTGCTCCATTTCCCAAAACAATGACTACGTTGCCCCATTCTGCACAGGCTGACTTCTGTGTAAGATTTCTGACCTCACATTTGACTGAAGAATGTGAAATTCTGCTCATTCTTCTTTCTGTGGATGCAGTTTTATGATTCTGGAACCGCCCAAAATCTTCTGAAAAATGAAGCTCTTCTTACATTTAAGGAAATTTGAAAGTTCACTTGTGCCAAAGAAGAAAACTATCATCATCCTTTTGCTTTACTTGATATTTTAATTTACCTAAATCTGAACAACAAAGTAGGAAGCAGCAGAAAAATAAACGTGTTTGCAATTATCTCTGTAATGTAAGTAACATGTAACGTGGTTACACACCTTTTGGACTTAGGTTTTGAAGTCTTCATGCACAAATATCATGTTGCTTTAATGCAACAAATGTGAGAAATAATTGAGGCCAAGCTACAATTTTCTAGGATAAAATGGAGTCATTTAGCCAGCTGGAGAAGGAAGAAAGCATATTCCATAAGCTTTGCCAGATAGGCTCTAAGGAAGCTTTCCTCAGGCTGCACTAGGAGCCATCAGTGTATTTGTTAGAATGTAAGATTTTTAGTATCTTCCATCAACCCTTTTCAATAATCATCCACACTGCCAACCATGGGCATTTAAAAAATCATGAATCATACACCAAAACAACTTCGAGTGGACTTAAAAATTATAATGGGGGAAAATGGGGTTTACGGATCTTACTGTTCTTCTAGCTTGTTTCATGATTCCCCTTCCATTAGCTTTTCTTAAGGGTGTTGGATTTCACCAAAAGAATATGAAGAATTGTATTATTTTATGATAATATGGGTTTATGAGAAAACCCCAGAGTTCTGGAGGCTGTAGTGAAAAATGTTGGGTTCACTGGCACTACAAAGGGGCCTGCACATGACTGACTTCTCTGTGGTCAAATTAGCTAGTCCTTGAGTGGACAGCCCAGGGAAAGAGAAGGAATAAAAATGTGAAAATAACAGGTAGGGAATGGCTGCTCATTTGGAGGGCATAAAATTTTCTATTATTCTTCATTCACAAATTTTATAACTAGGTGAACAAGGGTTGAAGAGCTGGATGATCATGCTACGGCATCTCCAATGCATTCAGACTTCTGCTGCATAGTTTGAAGCAATCTAGCAGACAGTGAGTTATGTGAAAACTTATTGTCATGACAAAGACCATAAAAAATGGAAAATGAGACAATTAAAGAACCCGTGACAAATTTTATAACAAGTATAGAAAATAACACAAAGGTAATCCATTGTATTATCTTTTCAAGGTTCTTCTCACATGTTGTAAATAGGGTTTATAGTACTAGCTATTTTTTTGCTACTTTGCCATCAATCACCTTGAGGCATTACTAAACTATTACTTATCTGCTGACAGGTAAAACGAAACTTTAGTGCTGATATTACTGAACTTTTATTAGTAAGCATCAAGAGCTCAATAGTAACCAAAAGACAAAAAAGTAAACTTTGTTAAAATATTATGCAGAAATTTTTAGGTTGCTCAGTTTTCTTTTGCTCTCATGGCAGTTTTTCTGCTTGAATCATTTGAACTGACTGGAAAGGAAAGACAATAGACTCATTTTGAGTAAGAATTTTTTTGTACTGCTACGTGATATCTAGAGAATTTCAGGTTTTGGACAACTACCCTTTTGTAAGAGGTATATCATTTTTGTGCTTTTCTTTTAGCTTCCCAGTGTGTCCAAATTCTGGGTGCAGGAAAATGTTACAGTACTGGACAATTAATGAACTGACACTGAAATATCTTTATGTAATTCTTATTATTAAATCAAAAGATTTCTGCATGAATCTTGTTTCCCTTTTCATGTCAACTTTGAGAATAATTACAAAGAAGATAGCATTATCTCAAAGGTGGGTATTGCAGAGAACATCAGCAGTTTAAATAGCACCACCAAGTCAAAAAGAACCATGAAACTGTGAATTGTACTAAAGATATTGTATGAAATACTTGAAGTGGCTAAATAACCATCTAGGTTATCTGTTGGTAAAGGTCCTCTCAAAATGTATCTTGTCCAATCTTCTCATCTTGTTCAGCACAAAATGAAGCTGGATGAATTTCACCAGAGTCTGTCCCTGCAAGCATAAATTTTAAATATATTGAAGTTTTATTTTTGCTTCATATTTTTCTTTGAATAGAGAAGACCGAAAATCAATCATATATCTGGGATTTAGCTGCTTCAAATAGAGGTCAACTGAAGAAGAGCTGGCTTGGTATTAAAGATAATCTACAATGTCAAGGTAAATGTTTAAAGCAAGCAGTTTTTAAAATACTGATTTTAATAAGATGCGTGACCCTGATGCCTGTTATTTAGTCTTGCACACCTTGCAGACATTAGCTTTTCTAGACTTGGCCTGCAGAGAAGTCACTGCCATTTGCTTCAGCAGTAGATGTATGTATTAAACTTCTTCATACAGCAATTTCTCAGTTTACCAAAATTCTATTTGCCAGCTTGTTCCAGTGACAGGCTCAGCCTGCTATCATATCTAGCTGAAAATTAAAATTATTTCACTGTGGACTAGAATGGACTTCATTCTGGAAATCTTGTTTTTAACAAGTCTAGTTGTTCCTTTGTAATTTACTACTGATATGTTTGACTTCTGATGCTTCTAAAGGCATGGAAACACATAGATTTCACAGATAATACTGAATTGAGGCGGCATGTGAAAATCAGAATGATACAGATTATAAAGAATGTTATAGTGGTTCAAGTATCAGCAGGAAATAAAATTAAATTAATCTTGAAGAAAATATTTTGAAATATAAAAAGAAATAGTCTAGAATGCATGGATAAGAAGACAGTTTGGATAGAATTCTAAGAATGCTGAATTCTGTGGGTGCTTTGCCATTTAATAAACTCAGCCGATACTTAGCCCTTGGCAAATATTATGCAAGGAAATCAAGGGATGGTAGATGGCAATCAATTAAGTATGAAATTGTTTGAAATATTTGCTTTTATATGCAAGTCAGTATGTTGGATGTGTGAAAATCTGTGCTAAAGAATTCAATCCAAAAAAACATATTCTAGAGTTGGTATCTCATTGCCTTAGCTTCTGTTCAGCCACGTCATTCATTTTGAACATGCACTTATTTCTGACTCACGGAGTCAAGGGTGACACTGGAGTTAGTTTGGAGTGCTGCAGCGTGAGGAGGACTGCACACACCTTGTGATCAGTGCTTGCTATCAAAGACTTGCAGTGCATTTGGGAGTCGATACCAGCCTGCTGTGTGGCTCGCCTTGTGTGCTTTTCCTGATGGAGGACTGTTGTTCCTATCAACAGAAGATCAGCGCTTCCGCCCAGCCTGGTGTTGCCTGCAAATTGACTGAAGGTGCACTCTATCCCCTCATCCAGATAGTGGATAAAGTAATTAAACAGGGCCCAGTACTGAGCCTTGGGGAACACCACTAGTGGCCAGTTGCTAGCTGGATGTGACTGCATTCACAGCACCCTGGGCCTGTCCATCCAGACAGTTTTTACTATCCATAGTGCCGTGGAAGAAGCACAACATCAAAGGATTACTTGTAGGATTCTCCAAGCAGAAATTGCATCCACGAATATAGAGGACTGGAAATTTTCCTAAATTTTTGATTTTGCTTTTCCTAGAAACTTAAGTGGGATGAAGGCCTGGTATGATTGTAAGACAGGAAATGTGTTTTCATCTTATTTTGCTGGGCAGAGATAAAACTAGAAAGGTGAAATGGGGAGATCTAAATAACCTTTATTTTCACATATGTCTTAAATTATTTTGGGATGTATTCTATTAGAAATAACTAGACTATAAACATAGAAACACAGTGAGATTTACAGTCATGTTGGAGAGAACACGGACAAACCAGGGTTGCCTGTCATGACTAGAACATATATCAAGAGGTTGCTTACATCTTTGGGCTGAGGAAGAATTGAGCAAACTTTTATTTTTGCAATTGTTTTCTGTAAAAGAAAAAGGAAATAGTCATTTGTAGCAAAACCACATTTACATTAGAGTCATCATACCAAAAGTACTGAGGTGATCTAGCAGCCTGCAGCAGATGTAGTCTAGAACAGTTGTGCTGAGCTCAACAAGTATGAATAGCTAGTAGTGATCACATGCAATGGAAATAACTATTTAAAATGGCATAGATATTTAACAAAGTTACAGAACTCACTGAAATGTATTCTCTGACTGCTTGTTTTTGTAAAAGGGCTTGAGCCAGTGCCGTTTTTTTAAAAGTGTCCACTCTGACCCTGAAACTGAAACTGCAGAACTGACTGCATAAAACTTTTGTGAAAGAGACTCCCAGCTAATGACAGTGGGCAGAATAGGTAGGATGTTCCTCTGCAAAAGAAGGTCATTGGGTTAAGCTGCAGACTAGAATTTCAATTCCTTGAAAAATTACTTAGCCATCAAGCTGTTGGGTCGTTTTCTGTGATTAGTAATTTTCTTTGGAAAAAGGAGAGATCCCAAAATGGTGAATATACAGGATTTTTAACAGCTAAAAAGGCCATTTTATATCTTCTTTTACCTGAAGAGAATAAGGATTTCATCCCTTAGATTTAAAAAAAAATAATGTTTGGGCAATTTTTGTCATAAATCATTTGATTCAGCAGGGTAATTGACAAGAAATGCCTTCTCACAGTAGTTCAAATAATCTAGACCTTAAGATTTAAGGTCTAAATAAGAAATATACATAGGGATTAAAGATCACACTCTATAAAGAGAAGGTAAGTTTTGAAAGTGAAAATTTAATGTGTTGCTTGGGACATAACATCCTGAAATAACTATTGGATTCACAAGCAGCTCAAACTTAATGTCTCATGCTAGGGCCATGAAGAGATTTAAGTGTGTCTTGTGCGTTTCTTTGACAAGTCAGAAGTATATCAACTGTGTGCCACAGCAGGACCATATTAGAGATACCAGGAGCCTAATCCATGGAATGATTTGAGGTCCCCACCTGTAGAAATGAAAATGCATAAATGTCATAACTCTTCCTGTGTTCTGCAGCGAAGGCAGCTCCACTGCGGTACCTCACTCTGCCATTTGCTGTCTGATCTATCTAATCTGCCTCAACTGTCCAGTCTCTTGCTATGATTCATTTCCTCAATATGTGTTTGTCCTCATACACAATTTTGCTACTTTACATGTAGAAGCAGCTCTTTCCCCTACTGAGATACAGATATTGGAAAGTCTGAAGTGAAAAGTTATATTATGAAATACTGAACTTAATCAGTATGTCCTATACTTGTGAGAACAGTTAGGATTTTACACACCATAAATGCATAGAGGGCTTCTGTTTATTTCATCCTGTTTGGATAACTATGATTTTCATTTTCCTTCCAGTTTTATACCATGTCTCAACACTAGCTTCAGTCATGGATTGAGTTTTCTTTGCCTTCAGATTCTACTTCCATATGCTTGTTTTCCGTCTGTTTCCCTCATAATCCACTTTTGCTGTTCCAAATTTTGTTTCCTTTATAGGTCTGAAAAATGTTTATTTTCTTTTTAGCATAACTTTTGTGGTAATCAAGACTTCTTAACCATCAGGTTCCTATATTCAAGCTCTTACAAGCAAAACTGCCTTTTCATTCCTGTTACTTAACATGAAAAATGAAGAAAGTAAAAGAGTAAGATTTCAGCACTAATGAACCTTGATGAAAACTGAAATTTTCAACTTAAAGAAGGTACATTCCTGAAGTTTGTAAAGAAAGTTGAGAGATATATTTAGACTAAGGTGTCCTTGTTCCTGATCATCTAGAATGGAATCATCTCCTCAGATCGTATTGGAATACCTTCCAACAAAGCTGCCTAGGACTTCTTCCAGCAGAAACCTAAGTCCACTGGAGAAGAAAGGAGAAAAACATATACACTCATGTCTTGCCTTCATATAGGTTTGGAATATGGCTAGGAGATAAATTTCTCACAGATTCCACTTTATACTTAGCCAAATATGAATACCTGTACTCTCAAATAGAATTCTTGCTGCCATCCTCACTGCCATCATCACTGTGTCACCCATGCCTCCCAACCTTCCAATTACCCCCACACCTAACACTTGTCTTAAACATCTTCATCCACATCTCCTGACATTGAAATCTCCTTTACTTCAAATGAGTTTAAAATTCAAATGGTTTCTTAATAGATGCTAGTGAAAAGCAATATTGCCACCATTTGTCTTTGATAAAACACCATTTGTCATTATTGTTAAAGTCTCTGTTCCTCCTCCCCAAAGTCTGCTGACAGGAAAAAGGTGTTACTGCTGCCTTTGATTCTGTCATATGTGTTTTGTTTTGCTTTTTTTTTCTTCTTGTAATTTTCCCATTTTTAGGGCTTGCTTTGTTGATATTTGATGATGTCTCTTCTTCAGGAGTGGAAATTCAGTCCTTCTACTTCATCCATCCCAAAAGGTGTTAAGAGACAGAAAAACAGAACCCATCCCTTCTCTGCTAATTCTTTGCCCTTCACAAAACACAGAGCAGGAGCAGCACAATACATTTAATATTCTTAGCACCAATACATTTAATATTCTTCAGCATTTTAATGGTTCCCTCAGATGTGAGAAATTCAGTTCCTCTATTACCTTTTCTCCCAAGGACTGATCATTACAAAATTTAGACACTGCAAGAAGAAGAAAGGAGTTCATTGACTTCCTTTGTCTCCCCAGCTACCAGAGCTGTTTGTGTTTTTTGTTAGTCTACTTTTGCACAGGAAAGCATATGATCACTAACGAAGAGTAACTTAGGCTAAACACCTTAGGCCTCCACTTTATTTAAGAAAGTCTTCTCAATTTGGCATTAGCAAATGGGTTTTCTAAGGCAGTTGCTACTGCAGTGTCTTTTCTTCTCCTCAAGGGAAGTAGCCCATAGAACCATTTTGTGAATTTATCTTGAGATTCCTGGCTGAAGGAATTTTAGTGAAGATTTAGTGTTTTATAGACAAAGGTTTCAGACTGAAGTACTTTGAGTAGAAAAATGAAGCATTCCTGAACAGGTATTAAAAAACTCTAGGAGACTGGGTGTTTAAAAGAGCAATTTTTCAGTTTTCTTAGATACCGTTTTCAGCAGAAAACCACTTTTGAAGGATAAGAATCCAGGCAGTGTTTGGGAGAGCTCAGAAAAGCCAGATCAGGACCTACATAAGTATTCCGTATTTGCTACCAGCACATGTCTGAAGAATTTGGTCCTTTATTCAAGTATGTCTGTTCAGTGATCTGCCAACTGGCTTTAACAAAATACTCCCACCAGTTTCACTGAGTGATAGATTGAGCCCTGAGGGCTCTGCGTGGTTGTGCAGGCTAGTACTGACTAGTTGTGTGTCTGTTAATTTTTTTTTTACCCATCCAACCTTGCCACACACAGAGTGTTGGTAAGCCACATAATGGAAAGCATGTAAAACTAGTTTTTAGGTAGAATATAGCCCTTGTGGGTAGGTAAATAATCATACTTTCCTTCCTCAAGTACTGCATTAGAAACAATATTCAGTATAAAGTGTTTGTATAGATAGCCTGATTGTAAAGCAAGATTAATACGAAAGGCAAGAAGTCTGCAATAAAACCTCCTAACTTAAATCATCTGCATTTGTGTACAAGCATTCATATTTAGCAACAGTCCCAAGGCTGAGATTAAAGCTGTTTGGTAGGTTACTTCAAGGCCTTTTTATTGCTAAATCTTATTATGTCTCTAAAATGTAGAAATTAATCACCTGTCATCAAAGCTACAGTGGATTATTGACTTCTAAATGTCTCTACGAAGTGATTCATGACAGAATGAAACAGGAGACTGAACTAGCACTGAAATTCTTTTTGCATGTGATAAAAAGGGTCTATTAAAAGTGTTTGAACAAATGCTGGCTATTAGGTAATCATCACAAAGGATTTTGTTATCAAAATGTGGTGCTCCTTGAATAACCTTATTCAGTTACATAAATTTGCAACACCAGACCCCTAATGAGGAAGATATCCGGAGAATTTAGATTGTTCATCTGAGAAGCCTGACATTAGCTAAATTGCAGCAGGATATTCTGATCTACCTGCAAGACAATGATGGTGGAGTATTGTTTGCATGTACTCCCAGGTATTTTAACCCAAAATCATGTGGGTATTCTAATTAAGAATCATTGGGCTGTGACAGGAAAATTTCTTATGATTTGGATATTTTGCTGTATATTCAATGTCAGTTTTTCTTTGAAACATGTCAAAAAATGCCATGAGGATGTACGGCTGAGGGGAAGAGAAATCTGGCTTTTGATTAAGTCGAAGTGAGTTTCTTAAGGGTATGTAATGGTCCCCATGCAGTTAAAGCTATCATGCAGCTGGAAAGTGACTGTGTGATGTGGTCCAGGGATGCAAGCTGCATTGGCTGCGACTTCTAGGAGAAGTCTATATATTCCTGACTGCTCCTGATAAGTCTGTGTTCATGCTACTAGGAAGTCCTGATGAAAATGAGAAAGGAAGTCCTCCATAAGGATGTGTTGATACGCATTTCTTCTTCAAAAAGGGAAATGTTAAAATTATTTTCTAAGAAAATCAAAATGGACAACATAGAGGCTCTGAAAAGATATCCTAGGTGTTTTCTGTACGTTAGAAGGTCAGGTTTACAGCAAATATCTTTGGAAAGGTAATTTCTTAATGTATTTTCAGAGTTTCCATAAGTCACACTATGAGTCTGCAGAGAGGGCCCCAGTTTTCTTCTTTTAACAGGTAGGGGTACAGGCTGAAGGGTACTTCCTCCCTAGAATTTCAAAGCATGTGCTGTCACAGCGACTCTGCACACTGGCACCAAGTGTACTCCTGTTTATCTGTGGCTTACATGCATTATAAGACAGATACTCACTGAATTTTCACTTAGAGTCACTTTTTTGTCTAATACAAGTTAGGGGAATATGAAGGAAAGATGTTCAAAAGATTGACTGTTATGTTTTTCGCTATGAGGTTGGGTGAAAGAGAGATTATAATTGCAAAAATAATGAAACACCTGTTTTCCTAAACCATGTGCAAACCCAGAATTTCTCTCTAGCTCTTCAGTACCGCTTATCAGAAGCTGCTGGACATACCTTAGATGCTAAAGTCAAGAGTCTTGAGTTCCTACAGTCATCCTGCCGTGTGATGGCTTCTACTGGGCTCAGAAACTGCATCTTCGTCTATCGCTGCTTCTATTTTCCACATTGATTTTCACAGAAAAATGGTGACATTGATTTGGATAAAAATGGAAATGCTTTTGATAGCACCATGTGGTGTCAGGCAATTTGGGCACTTAAAATGATTACTCTCATTCAATCTAACCTGCTCAGAAGGGAATTTGTGTGTGCATGTGTCTGTGTTTGCCTGCTTCCTCTGTGCTATGAAAGGCTCTTTTTTTAAGCCTTGCGGCATATACAGGGTTTTCTGCCTTTGCTCTTTGCCAGTTTGCTGTTTCTGTCCTCACTGTTGTAACTGGGTTGTTAATTTTGAATTCCTATGGCTTCGTTGTGACTAAGAGTTTTATATGAGACCTTGGATGCACATAAATGCTGTGCACGTGCACTGTGTGCCCATGCTCCCTGCAGTGATGCCAGATTAGTGATACAGAGGACAGAAACAACTTGCTCCACAAGTCACATGGACATGCCACGGTGAGTGAACATTTTCAGTTCTTGTTCCTGTCCCCCCAGTTGTAACTGGCATTCCTCTGTTTATGGTTAAACAGTGCAGGGTACACTCCTCCTCCCACACCTTTCTTGTGCTGAACCGTGCAGCTGCCTTGTGTTAGTGGTGTCTTCTGGAAACAAACTCAGCATTACACACCTGTGGGGCTGTCCAGAGGGCTGTTGCATCCCAGTGTGCACAAGCACATGGGGTTATTCACCTGGACACATAACTTTGCAGTTTCATTGATGAGCTTCATGAGCTTTTCGTTGGTCCAGTCCTCAAATATCTCGACATGCCTCTGGATCAGAGCTCATCCATTCATTTGTGTCAGCCACCCTCTTTAAATTCCGTGTTGTCTGCAGATTTGCTGAGGATGCAATTGGTGTCATCATCCATGTTGTTAATGAAGATGTTGAAAAATATGAGCCCCAGTACTGACCCCTGGAGTACTGTGCTTGTTACTGGATAGCAGCCATATGTTGAATCATTGGTCACTACCCTTTGGGTATGGCAGTGCAGCCTATTTTCAACACACCTGACAGTCCAGTCCACTCAACATTGCTATTAACATAGAAAAACCTATCCCTTGGGGATGGGATTTTTTTTTTCATTTTAGAATAGGTAACAATGGAGAAATATCAACTATTTAAGATGTGGCAGGTGTGGCCAGTGATGAAATCAGAGTCCATGTGGGCCTCATACTGTATTCAGTACATTTTGGGTTAATTTTTGAGCCAAGTAACACTGTCACATCAAATTGACTATGAATTATCTCCTTTTAATTTTTTTAAATATATGTATTAGCTGTCAATAGAGTACCCTTGTTTGTTTATATATCTTTTACTGGGACCTGTGGTCCAGCTAAGGTCAATAGAAGCTTGCCTGAACTCCTAGGGATGTTGCTAGGTAGTCCTAACATCTTTATCATTGGTATTTGCAAACACCTTGTGGCAACGCTGTAGAAATGTAGGTGAAAGATTCATATGTGATTGGTGCAGACACCATAGCTATCATCCTACTAATATCTGTGGCAAATCTGAGAAATTATTCTTCTAGAAATACAGCCTTTTAACATCTGTAGCCTCACACTGATATTTCCAGCTTCTTGTACAATTTTAGGCAGGAAAACAGGAGGAGTCTTTTCTTATTTTGAACTGTATTCTACTCCTTCTCTTAGAAATATGTTACTGTTTATCTTACAAATTTAATGTAAGCTTACCTTTTAATCAAAACATTGTTGAAGAAATTTTTCAGCATTAAAGTGGAGGTGAGAATTCAATACTGGCCTATTATTGAAGAACACTGACTTTGTCTCTCTGCCAGAGACTGGCTAGAGAGCTTTGCCTCAGATGAGCATGTAGCTTAGAAAATTCAGACTTGCAGAGACCTTGTTATTCTCCAGGTCTGTTAAGGCCTTTTAGGGTCTTCTATAGGTTTTCCATTCTGATAGGCACTAGCTTTCCTGTCTTTTTATTCCTCTTTCCTGTAGATGCCAAAAAAATTGAAGGAAGAAGTAGAAAATAAGAAAGCATAAACTCCTTGCTAGTGTTCTCTCCGCTTGTCTTCAGTGGCACACCTAGGAGACAGGGAAAAACCCCAGCTGTTGGAGGAAGGACTTAGGAAGAGAGAATGAGGACCCACAACAGAGTGGGTGAATCCTTGCTGATGTATTCATCTTTGGATGGAGGTATGCATGTGTGTGTTTGTTTATCAGGAAAATAGGATATGCCTGCTTCCCTAAAACACTTGTATACCAGGAGTATTATTATACTTACAACTGCCTGTGCCGAGAATAACAGGAAATTTCTTTTCAGTGTTTCATGTGAAAATGAGGAGTGAAAGCTCTTTGTCCTCTAGTCTGTAACAAAAATATTATTGTTAATGAGTGCATGAAAAAATGGGACAGGTAATGACATTTTTTGAAATTATGTGCTTGGAACTAATTGGTTTTGAGAAGATTCTTGTAAAATACTTTCTTTGTGGAGTAATTTCAGTACTTTCAGATGCACAGACACACTGTGACTACCTGGGTTGCTCTTCAGAGCAAAATCCGTAGCAGAGCTTCAGTAAATGCCAAACCTTATACAGAAACCAGATTCCTTATTATCAATGAAAGAAGGAAGGCGCTGAAGAGAGTCTTTCACTACTTTCCTTAGCCAAAGTAGCTACATTTCTGTGCAACATGAAAAAACCCTCAGACCCTGTCTATATGAAGGAAGCATCATCTTTGTACCATGGGGAATATTGAAAGGGCACCTTTTCCCTCTAATCCTAAAATGGCAGCCATGAAAAGAGTTTAGATGAAAGCCTCTAAATCACAGTGATCCCTCCCTAATTACAGTGTACCTCAGTCTGGTTTGCACCTTTGAAAAAGGAATCTGCTGGCAAGTGCAGCACAAAGGTGCAGTTCATGAATGGCTTTCGTGAATGAAACAAATGGTCTTGGGCTGGTGTAAAATATGTACGAGTGAGATCATATTTAGGTTCATTAAATTAACTGATAGCTACCCTAACATCTCATAGTCTCATGGCATCTGACATCTAGATACATGTTTTATTAGATAAGTCAAGAATGGGGATGTGTTTTTCTGTTTACTCACAGTTCAGTAGTTCAAAGAAGAATTTCTGGGAATGTGTTGTATATATTTGTGCCCCTTGAGACACATTCTCTTTTGTTTCCCCTACACTGATCCATTGTAACGCTTCTGATGTCAGATGACTTTCTTGTAGAGCAGTGTTCTCTGCTGAACACTGGATTTATGGAGAGCAAAATTTGGGGCACTCATTCTCACATTTTCTGCTTTACTTGTTCTCAAGTGAACTTCTTTCTTCACTTTTGATGGCACAGTTGGCGATCCCTGAATCCTTCTGCAGAGCTCCATTTTCTCTAGTAGCATATGGGTATCTAACAGGTGGAGCAGACACTGTACAAATGAGAATTTGCCTTTGGGTCTTTTCATACTTCAGCTTCTGTGAATCTGGCTGTTGCATTTTTTACTAATTTGCTATTTTAAACTTGGGGTGTTTTTTTTACTCATCATAATCCAGCACATTTCTGATGTGTCTGAACAAGTTTAAAAGATTGCTACAAACTGAAACCCCCCTATGCACAACTTTATGATTCTTGCTCCTCTTCCTACTCCTCCCTCTCTACTATCATGTTGTTGTGGTTCATGAAACCCTTTTAGGCGTGGCAGTACCTTTTCCTTGTCTCCTGTGAAGCTTGTCTCCTGTCTAGGCTCCTTCCTCGATGCCTTTCATCACTGATTTGTGTAAGCTACTTGCCTCTCCTTAAGGTTTGATCACCATATGGATGCCATGTACTTGCCCTATCTCCTGCTTCTTTAGAGCAAGAAGTGTGGGGAAGACCCTGAGCATCTCACCACTAGTTTAGAGGAGCCATTAACCTTGCTGGAAAGGATAAAGAGGGTGGGCTAAGGAGTATTGTGCATGACTAGACTGATGCCAAGTGAATCTGACCGACTGTGTTTATGCACGCGGTCAGCACCAGGCACACTACTGAGAATTAACAGACAATAAAATAATGGATGCGTTAAAAATACCTATGACAAATTCAATACAAGAATTGAAACACAGGATAAGTGGAAAGGTGAAGTGCTGGTGAAAGTCTTAAATCTCAAGCTGAACTTTTTTTTCACCCACAGGACTTGCTGTTGCAACTTCTGGGCTGTACCGTGGTTGCTTTAATTTATATGACTAATGACGTGAAAGATGTAAAACCTGTAAAAATACAGTGTTTGGCTGCTTAAATTAAGTTTATGAGTTTTTCTTAAGCCTGCCAAACAACTTAAATATTTCATGGCTTTCACAGGCTACAGTTCTAATATTTATAACTCTTGTGTGCAGATTTCAAAAATTATAATTACGACTCCCAGGATCCCAGATATAGCAGATGTTCAATATTTTTGTACGATGTTGGCAGAAATGCTTTTCATGCTCTTTTTGATCTCAGTACCCCATGTATTGTATCTGCTACAACAAGCTGTTGATAAGAGAGTTTATTGTTATTTCCCTGTAAAAGACTCTGTAGGGCAGATTCAGGATGGCATATAAAGGAGAATGAATGAGGATTCAGCCCTAATGAATAATGAGGAACCCTGTGCAGTGCATTCTTTCAAATGGTGCCCTAGTAAATGGTGTATAAGATGTCTCTCATCTCACAGATCCACACAGGATTTTTGGAGTTATTGTGATCCTTTCATTTTAGGCTACACATCCTTGCCCCACTCGCCTGTATTGATGGATCATGTCATTTCTCATTCTCTCTTGTATATTCACCCCCATGGTGTCTGTGTTCCCTCTATGAGAGTGCAAGAATAGCCTTATTTGAGTCGGATGCCAAAGCCCATATATATGTTTTAATCAGAGAGTTGATGTGTGAGACAAAATTGTGGCACTGACTAGGACTTCTCTAATGATCTGCTTGCATGAGAAGAAGAGAAATGAGCTTTAAGCAGCTGGGCTTGTCTCAGCTCTTGCCATGTTTTAGTTATATTGTATGCCCCATTACTGTAATTGGGCTTTTTTTCTTACAGTGATATTGGGTACTCAGTTAAACAATTAAACTTCACTGTCACTCAAATGATTGTCCCAAATTTACAACACCATAACTGTAATCACACTCTACCCTTTAACAGACAGATTTTAATGCAGTCCACAAAGGTCAAAATGAAAAAAAAGAAAAAAAGGAATATCACATTAGTAGGTTAATACAATATCCTACAGTATTACTGTAAATGTTTAACAGTAGAAAATAGTAGAGGTCATTATATAAATCAAATTATGTAAATTTAATTATACAATTATTCATTTAGGTCACAATTAGAAATGTGCAGAAGACATTAAATTTCACACCATTTTTAAAGAATTACTTATAAAAAATTCAAATTAGTACCTGGCATCTGATTTTCAGTATTAACTTAAAAATACCCACACAAATGTAAAATTTAGATTGAAAACATATTGAATTCTGAAAAAAAATATAATTTATGAATGTACAGACCTCTTCTATTATCCATGCCTATAGTACATCTGTAAGAAAGCTAATATACAATGTTTTCAGGAATTATTTGTGTTGAAGCTCATTTGTTTGTTGTTTCTTCTAGTTATGCACACAATGAAATACTCAAACAATGTGAAATGTTGCCAATTGCTATTTACAAACAAGGAATCCACCAAAATCAAAATATACAAAGAATGCAATGCAGAAAACCCTTGAAGCTTGCTGAGATTGTCTGGAACAGAAGATGGTGAGTAAAATGATGTGTTCAAAGTGGTGGCTTCAGATCTGATAAAACTACTCTGGACAACAATCAACTGTAGGAGATTTTTTGGTAGTTTTAACACACGGATCATTCTGTGAGTTTGAACAGCACTACCCAGGTAGTGCTAATAGATTTAAAGTTGCATTATTTAGGGAATATTTTAGGGCAATATTTTATATACTAAATGTAAGTTGAGTTTAAAAGAGTAGTTCTGGATATCCGAGGAAGTTAACTCACATATGTTGTACTTGTCTGTTTATGGGGCAATATAAAAATCAACACCGAATTATGGAACTGGATGTCTGGAACCATAGCAACACTTTTTAGCATGCTGGTCAAACACCCTTTCACTGGTTTTCCTTTCTCATAACCATCTATTTAATTCTCTTGGAAGTTGAGTCGATTTACCATCTTTCACATGTTTGAAATAGGTGGTCCTTTTGCATCTCTGAGGAACAAAAGTGTCTTAAACACAGATCTAAAAATCAGTGTTTGCTTTGGCACAGTTTCAGTAATTTTTGTTCTATGTGTTTTGTATCCAGTATTTGTAAACTGAAAAGGTTACTTGTCTTCTGAGCTGGGTTCTTCTGTGAACTCTAGGTTAAAAAGTATTCTTGACTCTGTGTCTCTCCAGGAGATACATTACCACCCAGAACTGATGCAGAGGAGTTACTCAAAAGCCTGTAAAATTAACAACATAGCCATGGGCAGTGGACTGAAAATGCTAATTAATGTCTCATCGTGGACTGTGGGATGAGGCAAGATTCATTATGTCCTGGCTCTGCCACTTCGTTCAGTTCTGGAGATTTTGTATTTTAATGTAAGTGGACTGGCATTTCTGACTGAATTTAGTTAAATAGTCTCTTCAGAGAACATTTTCATGTGCTTCAGTGGATATTAAATGCCTTGCATAGGCCTTTAATTTTCCCTGGACAAAGTTGTTATTTATGGGCATCATGAAACCCATGCTTCACTCTAGCAAACCTTATTGTTTCTACTTTTCACCTTTGTCCAATTCTAAGTTACAATTTTCAGTTGATCATTATACCAGGCCTGAGTTGGCTGGACTGCTCTTTGCCCAGAAATTATTTTTTCTGGGATGCCAAACAGAAAAAGTTCAGCTATCTTAAAAAACCCAGATGGATGTGGGGGGGTTATTTATAATAATTTAACAATTCATCTAAGATAGTGTCTTGCAATATCTGTAGACTGATGTCTTATGTTAGTAAGTGATTATGAGAAGCTGATATTTGGAAAGGAACAAGTCACTCTTTGTGGCTTTTTAATATCTTCAAAATGTATTTCTTGTTTTTTACTACTAATGCTTCGTTAGTAAACACATGCAGTATCTGGGGAAATTTGTAAGTTCTGCTACATCTTTGACTACTGAAAAATGTGCAGACATGAAGAATGCAGCTGCAGCATTTTGAGGGAAGGCTCCTCCTTGCACTTGCTCTTGAAAGGACCACCTGAAATAAAGCAGACACTGTGTTTTGATGGAGCAAACAACAGAAAATGCAGATTGCATTCCTGCCTCCCAAAGTGTTGTAAACACATTCATCTATTAATGTTTGTGAGGCTTTCTGACACCTTTTAGATATGTCATAAAAACAAATCCTATCAAGGAAAAAGATACTTATTTTTAAAGCACGGCTCAGATGTTCCTTGGTAAATGAGGTATGGGATTGTATGCTGAAATATGATGCTAGCAGAAAACACAGAACAGCTGTCTCATTCACGGAACCTTGTCCATCTCATAGACAAAATGTGGTAATTTTTCCTATGGAAATATATTGTGCAATTGTATAATAAATGACTAATTAAAACAAGGATGCCAAAAGAAACAATGACTTTTTCATTATTAATTCCTTGACTTTTGATGATTTTTCTTTACAACTCTGAAGTAAAATTTATGACAGGAAAAACATCCCTCTAAACATTGCCTCCAAAGTAGGTGAAGCTGGTGTAACCAGTTAAGCTGGATTCTTGGAGAGGTATTCAGCCCTTTACAGAACATACTCAATTGTTGTGGGGATTTAACATTCCTTTGCTCTAGGTAGTAATTAATCATGATTCTTCAGCTCCTTTTTAATTATGTGATTGATGATTTCTGATACATCAAAAGAAAATGAAACAAATGGAAATCAATTGGGAAATGAAACTGGAAAAAAACCCCAAACAAACAGCAAAACCAACACTGTGAGCACCTAGCATGCTGTATAGAAACAGAAGGTGTGGAGGAGGAGATACAGTTTTACAACAGATAGATGGAATCCTTCTATTATTATAAGAGCAATAGTTAAAAGTTAAAAGTGCAGCTAATTAAAGTCCTCATCTTCTCATGACTGTAATCCTAATATGGGTAGACAAGTTTGTTCCTCACCCGTGTGATTGCAACATAATGAGTGACAAAGCATTATATGGCACGAGCATTATATGTCTGGAACATTTATTTATTAATATCTGGAGTTTTTAACATTCTTTTTTCCTACTCTCTTTTTCTATCTCCACTCTGAGACCTTAATGAGTCTGCCATTGAGTGTTAGTTGACTCTGCTCTTAACATATTTTCATTGTCAGTTTTAAAAGAAATGTTGGGAATATTTATCTATTGTGCCCAGGAGAGGGAACACATTATATGGTAATGGGTGAACTCTCTTACTCTGGGAAACAAGATTAATATCTCCCAGAGTGAGAATAGGAAGATTTTTTTGTATGTGATGAACTCTGTAGAGCAAGGAATAGGAAGCTCATGAATGCAAGAAATTCAAATGGATCTGCATCCCAGGGAGTAAAAGAGAGGCCAACAGAGCCATTGTTGGCTTGACAATGTGATCCTTAAAGGTAGAGAAGCAGAAGTAGTTCAGGATGTCAGACACACGTTGTGTTCTCTGTTTCTTATAACAGCTTTGAGAGAGAGGTAAAAGAAAACAAAAAAAGAGTAGGGGTCACAAAGACCACTGCACACACCACAACAAGAAGACAAGCAAAAGCAGAAGTGTAAAAGGCCATTGGCAGGGCACATTTTTCTATTTCTAAATAGGAGGGTAGACGAGATGAGCAGCAGGAGTCTCATACTTGTGAGACAGTGATCAGCAGGAGGAAAGGAACCAGCTCTGGATGAAATGGGAATCATCAGCTGGACAGTCAAACTATTTCACAGACTGCTGGGAGGTCTGGCCTTCTCTTTCATCTTGAGGACTTCGTAAGAATAGTTCTCAAAAAAAAGACAACTGGACAAAGCATTTTTCCTCAGTTCTGCTGGGACTGCTTTAGCTTGGGGTTTTGGGGGGGTGTTTATTTTTTTGGAGGATTTTGATTGGTTGGCTTTTTTGTGTGTGTGTCCAGAAGTGGTGTTGGTGTTATTTTACCCTCTCCCTCCTCCAAGGTAACATGAAAACTTGATAGGAGATTTGAATTATTCTTTGGAAGAAGACAGGTTTAATATGCCTATATTTATCTTCATTTCTATAAGCCAGCATGTTCTGAAAGTTCCTGCTGACACACAAAACTTGCTTGGAAAAAATTTGATTCAAACCATTCACATTACTATTGAGATGATATTATCAGTGATTTCATGAGAAAAATTTCTTTAAATGGCTGTATAAATCTCATAAATGGGAAAACAGGTGCTCTGATTTGTACTTGCTGTAATAGTAGATATTCTGTGAATAAAGAGATGGCTCTGCTACAGGATAGATATCAGATCATTGACATTTAACCCAGTGACTCTTGAGCCTAATAGGAGGTCATTGATGAAAACACATTTGGTAATTTCAGCTCATCTTCTTTCTGATGGAATCTTATATCATCCAAAACAATTACACATATACTGTGTACGTACATGCATAGCTGGCATAAAGTTACACATGAAGATGACTCTGAGAATACTCCAAATTGGAAAAGTCTACAATAGCAGTAAAACTTTATCATTGTGTGTCATTGGCCTAGTGTTAATGTGGGACATTATTTGAAGGACTGAGAAACTCTGGGGATCTCTAATAGACAGCAAAGTCTCTCATCCATAACTCATAGCTTCAATCAGCTCAGGTCAGCTGCAGCAAAAATCATCACTTGACACAAGTCTGTGATAGCACACAATGAGTTGGTGATGTTTTTTTGGTCATACAAAAGATAAAACCCTGCTGGTCTCACCCACTAAGGATGTGGATAATCTCACCAGGGTCAGAGGGACCAAAAAAATAAAGCAGCTGAGGTGTGGCATCCACAGCTGCAGCCAGGACAAACCCTGTGAAGCCAACCTTCTTCAAACCTATGGCTCCAGCCTAGATACCTTGGGATCCAGCAGCTTAGGAGCTTCTTTACTTGTGGCTGGAGCAGCTCTTCCAGGTGTCTCCAGTGAGTTATCTCTAATTTTTATCAGAGATAAATTCTCTTTCATAAAATTATCTCAAATGTGTACACTAATGCTGGTTCTTTTCCACGTGAGTGTAAACTTGAGAATCTTACCAGATTATATTTGATTGAAACTTTCAGTGGCTTCAAACATCTAGGGGCCCAGGTAGTGAAGACTCATGTTGGTACACAGATTAAATAGACGGGCTTTTTTTGACATTGGGATGAAAAACGCCCATTTTGCAAGGCTGGATGTATACTGGCAAAGCACTGTGGGAGAGATTGAACTTCTCTTGAGTTTGTAAAGGCTTTCTGTGGTCTGTAAGTGTGGTTTTTGCTATCACTTAATTCAAGGGGAAATGTATGGAGAGAATTGGTTACTCTCAGGGGGAAGTAATGGTGAGGTTCAGTGGCTTCAACTAACTCATGTCATTTTGTACAGGAGTAAGAAAATGTGTGGCTCAAGCTGATAAATGGGTCTGCAAGCTGATGAGGTGTTTCCTTTAAGGCCTCCAAAGAAGATTGCTGGTATTTACACACCAGATTTAGTTCTGGGAGGTAAGGTGAACAGAGAGGGGAGATCAGTGTATTGGGCTACCTGGTTTTGAAGGAATCGGGTCAGCTTCTCATAGGTCAATTTGACTCTTCACAGTGGCAGGTTTTCTGCTTATTAAAATAAAGTAACCAGAGCTAAACACTATCTGCTGAAATTCTCTTGACTGGCTAACAATTGTGAAAGGCAAAAATATTTAATAGCTGGTTTGATGACAGAAGCTAGTACTGTAGCCAAAGATGGTGGGAAACAACAAAATGGAACCAGCAGTAATTTGTAAGATCCTGAGGTATAAAATATAAAAATTGAGCTAGATGGCATCAGCATTATATAACTTGCTTACACCATGCTAACCTGGTGTTTTGATTAGAGAAGATGCCACAGAAGGAGTCTGGAGAAAAGCTGTTGGAGAAATTTACCAGTTTACAGCTGACAAAGTGGGGTTGACTTCAGCTCACAACTTGATACCTAAATGTAGTCAAACAGGAATGAGATATTTAAGCTCCTGTTACAGTAAGCCAAACTATCACTGCAGTCAGCGCCGCTACAGGGATATCTAATGCTTTTTGAGACACCTCAAGATATTTCACCAGTCCTTGGCTGTCTCACCTACAAGTGTGTAAGTCTCCCAAAAGTCCTATGCCATATCTGCCAATCCCAAGAGTTGTCTTGAGCTCTTTATGGTATCCCCAAACACCTTTGTTGGAGGAAGCATCCTTGTCCTCCACTGAATATATTTGGAGTTTTGTTCACATGTAGATACCTAATTTGGGTGGCTACAGGTGGGACCTGATTTCCACCTCACATATCTCTTTATGGAAAACTGGTTTTCTTGGAGCTTGGTGCAGGGTTGGAAATTTCCCAGTTACAGAGTCCAAAGTGGAAAGTGAGTGTAGTGTGGTTGTCAAAGAAACATCACTCAGTGATATTTACATGGGCAAAATTTACAGTAAAACTGAGGATGTGATCTGCTGTGAGTAATGCAATGTCAAGCTATCTCTAAAGGGGCAGTCCTTGTTCTCTTGCCCTCATTGTGCCATGGACTTCTCCTTTTTCATTTCAGGGAATCAATTGTCTGTATCAACAGGATGAATTAGTTCAGCAGGCTGAGAGGACAAAACCCTGCATTTAAAAAAAAATTGTATTTTTCAGAGTTAGTTTTGCACTTGAACACCATGCAGTGAATCAACTCATCCTGCAGCCGCTAGCTTATCTAGGCAAACAAAAAGAAGGAAAAGGAAACTCAAGACTTTCCTTCAGCTTTTTTGACTCTTTTGGCATAATTGTAGTGCTATCATTGGCCTAAATGCATTGGAACAGAGGGAAAGCAACTTGTAACACCTAGGTAAATCTATTACTTATATGTAGATATATTTTACCAGATTTTCTTTATTTTATTTGCTGTCAATATGTATCATGATGGAAGCACTACCTCCTGGGGATGATAAGGAAGATATCTGTTTTTCCACAGGTTGTCAAGTAAACTGGAGTGTGTGTGTGCACACTTCAGAATCAATATAGAAATGCTTGAACTCACTAATTTTACCTGGTGATCATACCATCAGATATCTGTATTATGAAGAGAAATGCTTTAAAACAAATATATTTTTAATTAACCATTTTAAACTTCAAATAAGTATTTAATATATTAGAAAATAATTTTTAGTAGTTTAAGGGTATTTTCAATCTGCTCTGTGAAGCTGTCTTTTCTGCATATGATCTCAATCTGACAAAGCATTTACGAATACAAACAACAAAATAATTTCTTTCACCATCTTCCTTCCAGGTCTTGGGGCAAGTAGCTTAGTTATGTTAAGATGCCTGTTTTGTCTTTTAAATGTTTTGTGAATCTGTTTGAAGAAAATATCAAAGGAATCCTGAATAAATGAAAAGCGATTTGATGTAGCAAGAGGGATCTAATCATTGGAATCTGTGTTTGTGTATCCAACCAAAGAAAGTAAAAAAGCCAAAGGAAATTATATGAAGCCAATAGTTCTCTGCTAATGTCTTCGTTTATGTGTCAATATCTTCTTTAATGAAAAATCAAAGCTGCTATTGCAGCTGAAGAAATAGTGCTTTTGGGGGGCCAAAAAGACTAAAAGAAACCAGTATTTATTTTTGGAGAAGATTTTAGGAAGAACAATCCCAGATTTAAAATTCGGTACTATTGGGGACTACTACTACTACTACTGCTACTTGGGGACATAAAAATTCACAGGATGATAAACATCACCCCTGATTCAGATAATTTCATTACTTACACGTTAATCAAAATTTGGAACCACACTGCTCAGTAAAGAATGTTTGCAAGGATAAATAAAGGTATAGTGTTGTTTTCATCACAGTCTGAAGGGCAGAACATGCAATCCAAGCTTGAATGTCTAAGGTGTCTAAGAAAAGACACCTTCAAATCTGTTGTAAAATAATTATTTTTACTGCAACTTATAACTCTCCTCTTTTTTTATATAACTAGATAGCCTACTGCTTTTACAATATGTTGGTCCCTTCATGTGCTGGAACATAGCTGAAGAATAGAGTTATGCATATTTTCATCACAGTGCTCTGAAGAACTCTTTTAATCATATTTTGTTCACTGGCTGGGGGAAAATTTCCATAATCTTTGTTGTTAAATTGGTATTTGATAAATTGGTAATCATGGCTATCTTGATTAAAACATGATTAAAATACTCTTCAAAGTAGGGAAAAATATATATACTTTCATGGCTTACATTGCCTATACATTTTAAGATCATTTAATAGGAAATTGGTTTCACCTCCTGCAAAAATTCTTGGTAATGTTCTGCAAATTATTACACTTCATTATGCTCAGCTGTGTCCCTTATAGGTGTGGGGTTCCCAAGGACTTAAATTCCCAACATGTTTGGGTGTGTATGCACATGTATCTCGATGTGCAGAACTGCATAGGTCTGAACCCCAAGAAATTATGTGAACTTGTGAAGTCTGACCTAAGGAAATAACAGACATATGTTAATTGCAGGTTGTCCTCATGTTTGTCTCTCTCTAGTCCTACAAATGCTTAATTATATAAACTAGATGGGTTTCAGAGGAGTTTGAGAGATCCAAATTTTGGAGTATCCAATGAAACTGAGATGAAGAAATGGAAGACCTACTTATGCATCGATAGCTTTGTTATTTACTTATTTTGGGAGAGTCTATTCATTTATTTGGGAGATCTAAATTAACTGATGCAGCTGATGTTGCATCTAGATTACTGTCCACCTGGAAATACTTGTCTCCCCCTTCCCACCCATGCCCAAAATCCCACGGTGACTATGTTTGTACTGAAGTCCATGGCCTCACAAAACAGATGTGATCTTTACTTCAGAGAACTCTGCTTGGGGTAGACCAAACTTGTCCTTTGGATGATTCATCATGGATAAGGCTGAGCCGTGCACCCTGGCTCCAGTCACTGCTATCCTTCTGACCACTGCTTTTGTCTGGACCAACTGGGTTCCTGGGTGTTTTTGCTGAGCCAGCCACACACTGCTCTTTGGCTGACAAAACGGGGGAGAGATGGGGAGTATGTGGGAAAAGGTAAGAATCCCTTAAACTGGGAAACTGAAGGAAGTTCCAGAAGGCAGAAGGGAAAATTTTCTATTAACTCAAAATGAGTTAGCAAACTAGACAACAAATTTCCACTTGACCTAAACTTTCAGCAACAATGAAAGCTGTGTACTCACATTATAGACTATGCCCTTATGCACAATATTCTGTATGGAAAATACTGTATCAGTCACATTGTAAAAGACCTAGATCAACTTAAAAAAATAAAACCCAATAGAATGATTACAGCCGCTGCATAGAATGACAAGTATTATCAACAAAAATTAATCAGGCGCATCTTTTAGTGAACTCAATTAATAATGTGCAACAACAGGGTCTCTTTTCTTAAGATGAAAATTAATTAGTGGAGGGAAGGTCACTTGGAGATGCTGACATCACTCATCAGAATGCTCTGGCAGCTCTAATTATTTGTCTTCCAGGCTTGGGTGATCAGAAATTATTGCAATACCTGAGCAACATTTTGAAAAAGCTTTGTGCATGGCTCTTTTAATTAGACCTGGTATTTGATTAATGCAGTGGAAGCATTTAGATCAGCCTCTTATCATTGAGTGACTTAGAAGTTTTAGGGCATTATAGTGTGTAAGACAGGGTCACTACAGTAGATTTTTAATTCAGACTTTAAAAAAAAATCAGCTTTAACAATTTAAATGAACATACACCTCCTTTCCCTTTTTCTTTATCATTACCTTCAATGAAATGATATATTTTTCACTATCAACCGAGGTAAACTGCATAGTGTGTGAAAATGTAATTTGTGTGTGCATAATAATACACAATTTACATTTATATATATAAATTTCAAAGCACTTGCTAATTTGTGCAAGCTGGATTTATATAAGATTATAGCAAAGCAGAACATTGAGCTGTAATCTATATTGCATTGACTTTTTATTTATTTTGTTTTTATTTATATGTAGAAACACACACACACTTGTGTGTGCATAAATATATATGAATGATTTCCTGTTAGAACTGTGTGAATAATTTAGAGCAATTTTCAATGTCTTTGAAGCCAGGCACTGGCTCTTGTTCTAATGAACCTACTTGGTGATACAGGTTGTAATGGCAACCGAGTAGTAGGCAAACACAAAGAATATAAATATTATTAAATGTAATAAAACCAATAACAAAAAAAAATACTACACATTCAGAAAAAGAGAACAGTAGTAAAAAAATATCTGCTACAGATCTCAATCAAACAATTAAAATCCACTATGGACACTTAGGGATGACAAATGCTCTTAGTAGATGGCGGCTTTCCACTTCCTGTACCTCTGAAATCTTGCTGGTTAGTTTGGAAACACAACTGCCATGGCTCCTCTGTCCATGGGTCCTCTCTGGCCAAAAGATCTTATTATTCTAAAGTGTTCCTAAAGCAAGTCGGAGCTTCTAATATACTGAGTGTTACAAGTACACTAAATGCTTGAAATTTTGTTAATCAATTTTGATTACGAATTATGTTTAAATGTAGAGCATATACAGAATACCATTGAAAATACATAATAGTATTTCAGAGGCAAACAAGAAGGCAAACCAGTGATATATTTCCCCCATATTTTTAAATCAAAATAAACTCTGAAATGAGCACAATTCTAAGGAAGTTAATGTAATTATTCTGGCTGAACACTAGATTTGGCCCATTATGTTGCATTCTCTCTCTGATTTCCTCCCAGCATGGTTTTATTATGACACAGCTTTAAATCATAAACTTATTCAGTCTAAGAGACTATAAAACAGAGTAATCAATTTTTATTTTTGATGTATTTGGTTATTTACAGCTTCATTGTCCAACTAGGGAATATGCAGCACTGATATACCACCACTGACTTCAATAGAATTATACCCTTTTATACTGAGGCTGAATTTGGCAATAACTGCTAAAAATGAACATATCCAGAAAATGTAATAAATTGCAATTTCTCATAAAACTCTGTGAAATAAATTGCTTGGAATCTCCTATTACTTAAAGTTCTAAAAATTGTGTTTTACTGTATCAGATATAATTTGTTAGTCTCACCCAGATGGAAAAGGGTCTAGAAATTACTTTCTGGGTGGAAGGGATCATATGCTGAAAAAAAAATACTCTTGCAGTATAACCTTAAGATCAGTCAAGGCCACAGGGGATAGTTTTCCTCAAAGTTTATGTTGTGGTAAGTCAGTTTTTGTTCCACTGGCCAGCTGAGCTGACTTGCAGGAATGAAGGGATGAGCTTCTGTTGCCCAGACCTACAGAATTGTTCCAAACATTGATTTCTCATTGTTCACCAGATCTATTACCAGGAAGCAAGTATAATACTTATCTGCAGCGGTGTGATCCTAAGGACTAGATTTCAGTGATCTTTTAATTTCGTTTTTGTGGTCAAAATTTAGTATTGAAATAAACTTCATGCTACTAAATGAAAATATATTGAAAATACCAAGAAGGTTTTCAGATACAGCTAGTGCTTTGAAATTTCCATGAGGTAATAATCTCTTCCTGGTAATTTTATTTAGGCTTACACTGTATCCAAATTGGGAACAGCTGTTTGGCTTTTTAGACAATGCCATGGAAATTTCTATAAACATTTGTGGAGGCAAATTCTGGAAGATGTCATATTAAATGCGACGAAACATAAACATTCCGTTTTGTCACATCACATGGCCAGGTATTTTAAGAGATGCTAACATGTGTTAAAAGTTCAATTGAAAGAATACAGCAAAGCAAATAATAATGTGGTGAAAGAATACAAGATAATTGATATTCACTTATAATTTTGGGCAACTCAAGATTGATTTTTGACTGGTAGTTTACCCAAATTTCATTGCTTTGATAGTAGAAAGAGTACCTTTTACTCTGCTACCAATTTTAATGTAATGTAAGTCTCCCAGTAGTGTGCTGTCACACCTGTTTGCAGGAAACCTGTTTCAAACTTCTGTGTGAAATGCCTCATACCAGAGCAGGCGTATGATTTAGTTGCGTACTCAGAGGAGTCTAACATCATGTGAGATTCTGTGTGGTACCTCCTGCACCTCCAGGTGCCATTCCTAGAGCTCATCACATCAGTACCTCAACTCTTGGCCCAGGAAGATGCAGACATTTGGGACATCCTCCCATAACACATCTATCTGTTATTTTATTTTATCTGAGATCTGATCTTTAAAAGAATGAAAACATTCAAGCAAATGTTGGAAATACACCAAATTCCAATATGATTTGACACTTAAGAACAAATCAGTTGTTGAAATCTCCTTGAGCTAGGCACAAAACAATGTGTGGTTCTTGCAACTCAGGTTTTATTGTGGCTTTATTTAGAAGGTGTTTCCAGTCAATTTGTTTAGAAACACACTGTATGTTTTTATTCATTTGTAGCTGTCATATTAACTCCCTTCTTTTATCACTTATCACTAAAAAGACAAATTCCTAGAACTTTATGGCTGAATATTGTTGTCAGTTTACTTAGGGAATTTCTGGGATAACATTAATCTAATTTATAACAGTAAACTGGAGAACAAAATTTAATTTCAATAATGTGAAGAACTTCATAAGCACATGCCAGCAAAAAATAAATGCATGGAAATGAACTGCAGTTAGTCGAACACTTGGGTTCATTTTACAGTCTATTATTAGACTTAAACTTTGTCCACTGTTCCTCATTGTTCATTAATAGATACATTTTATAGAAAGCCATATTTGCTGATCTTGTACAAAAAATTTGTGTGTAGAATACTGTTGCTTCCAGATTTCAGTATGTCATAGCAGGATTTGGCACATATTTTAAAAAATGGACATTTTTGGTGCTTTCTTGAAACAGAAATCTATGAAGTTTTCTTAAGGACTGGCTTTGCTCATTGTTTAAAATGAGTTACTTTGTACCAGATGCCTGGTGTAATTTATGTTAATGTTAATTAACAATATTTGAAGCAAATAATGATAAATAGATGCCCCCCCCAACATTATGCATCTAGTTGTCTAGTTAATCAAATTAGCACAAGATTTGCCAGTGTTTAGACATAGGTCTTTATTAGAAAAAGTATACATCATTCCAGCTGTGATATTTCTTATGCTTATTATTTTGATCAAACTTGAATCACAAAATTACTCTAAAGAAATTTACTGCCTTTGGCAACTATTTATCTCTGATTCTGGAGGCTAAGCTTTATTTCTCCTTCCTGCAAATACAAGATTAAAAGAACTCTACATTTTAAAAAATAATGCAAAGTACTTTGTTTTATAAAATCCTTTGTTAAAAAACCCTCAGCTTTCATAATAGCAGTAAAATCAGGTATTTCCATCTATTTATAAAATACATAGAAGTCTATCCTTGAACTGCTTTAGTAACATAACCATATAATGAAGATAAGCTTTTATGTGTTTTGTTTTGACCTCCATACAAAATGCTAACTGATGGACAAGGGGAAGTTACACACTTATAGATATATTAAAGTTGTGTGTTACATTTTATATCAATTAAATAAATATTATACAAACTCACACTACTCTTTGTTTAGCTGTGTGGGGCTCAGCTGTGTTGCTTCTAACCCCAACTACATCACTTCAAATTACCAGTAAATTAACAGAGTAACACTTTCAACCTCAGAGCAGATTTGATCCAAATAGTCTTTAAATGCCATTTCTGTTCCTATTAACCTAAAGATCGGCATAGCAGATATTTTCGTAAGGCTGCCCAGCAATACAGGGCATTAATGGCTAAGTTGTGACAGCACTTTTCATGATGATTTATGATTCAGTGTTTAACTTGATTACTCCACTGCTGACTCTGAATACTATTTCAATTAGTGCACAGAAGGTCACATCACAAATATTCCTCTATAATCTATTCCTATTAACACTAATACACAGAGTAACCAAATATTTTCACCCTTGTTGATTCAAACCATCCATAGCACTAACTGCAGACTTTTTTACCAGTTTACTTCTCTGGACACATCTGAAATGGTAATTTTTAGTGCTTTGAGTATCATTAGTAGCTGTACCATGCCATCATGAATAAGCATCCCTTTGCTGATATGTGTGCATTCATAATTATCAAAGGTATAGATACTTTAAATGGAAGGTACATTTTAAGAAAGAACTCACCTCTAAATTATTATTTCACAGCTAATCATGAGGGGAAAATAATGAGAAGACATTTAAGAAACACAACAGGAGAGGTGAGCAAGTTACACCCAGGAAAATACATAAATCTAGGGGGTAGGCATCTTAGTAAAGATGAAATCTGGGAGCCATGCTTTGCCTGAGGGTTATCTACCACATTCCTGCACACACCTCTAGTGTTGCTGGCAGTAAATGAGGAACAGCTAAAGTTTGGAAAGCTAAAAAAAGGGAGCATGAGAAAGCAAGGCGGCTCAACCAGAAACTAATTCTCCTGGTCCTACTCGCGTATACTTTCTGCCATCTCTGAGTCTTGAAAAAGTACTTTTGTGCCTCACACTTGAGTAAGAGAAACATGCTAATGCTTCCAACTCAGGTTCTGGCTGCCTCCCTTTTGTCAGGATGGGTTGTTCTTTATTTGTTTCATATTTCAGTTTTGTTTGGATCAATAAATTGAACCTCCCTCTCCCTATATTCTCCAAGGGGAGTTGCATCAGTGGATGTTTTTAACAGGTGAAGGTCAGTCTCTACCAAAACTAGAGTAATAGCTGCTGCCCCTTCCTATGCTGCTCCTGCTAGTCCTGTATGCCTCTGAAAGCCTTCAAATGCAGAATTCCAGTAAAGATTCCTGGCTTTTGGTTGCTCGTGATTGGGTGAGATGACAGGCTTTGTAGAGGTGACACAGGCTGTCTAGATGAAGTTCTGCATTAAATAAATGACTTTTTCACTGGGCAGAAGAGAGAACAAAATTCTCAGATGTCATGGGCATGGCTTTAACTGGACAAAAGAGTGGGATTACTTCCCAGCCTCTGCTCCGCACACCATTTACACATTTAAGACAAGCTGATTTCATGTTAGTATCAAGTAGGATTAGACACCCTCATTGAAATAACTTGTATTTCTAGCCTTTCAGGACTTTTAAAAATGCAAATGCAAATATTATCAGTGTTTTTAGGAAGAATACATTCACAGTCTTATTTTTTGAAGAAACTTTTTCTGGGTTTGGGAATGGACTATATTTTGACTTGGCTAACTTTAGTGGAGGTGACTGCATTCATGTTTCAATTCAAATCAGGAATATGCTTTTAACATCAGTAACCAAATTGTTCCCACTTTTCATGTTGTGGTTGGTATTGCAGAGCAAATTTAAGAGTGCATGAGCTGGATTCCCTTTGGGATGAAATTAGCACAAAGAATGTCATCTAGGAGCCACCAAAAGAGTTCCAGCTACTAATTTATGTTCATCTTGTGGACCAGATTAGAAGCTCACTGTAAATTTCCCCCTAAACACTTCTGTGTATGTCAGGTCCTTAGCAGCAGCCATGTAGCTCCAAAGACACTGTGTGCAGGTCAAAGAAAGGGTGTCTTTAGATAGTAAAAACCCAAGTATAAAACTTGAAGTCAGTAATTAACACTTTGATTTTTTTAACAGTGTACACACCTAGAAGGTAACAAGAGTGTTTTGAAATTAAATTAAATCACATTATTATTACATTCATTATTTTATAGGTAAATTTCTTCTTTTTTTCCCTCCCAAATATTGCATTCAGAGCTAGCTTACACAAATCTGTTGTTAATTTGCACACAGATGTCACTCTCTGCAGGACATAAAACCAAAGCAGAGACAGCCAACAGTACTATTTGTTGTGGCATCATATTTACAGAAGCAGCCGAGCTTTCATGGGGGTTTTTTTTATTAAAAAAAAAGCTCTCCTGAGGGAAAATGGACGAAGCTGTAATTTGCTGCTCACTAATATTTAGGTACATACCTATTTATTTGCTGTATTGCATGTATTCTTTTTGAGAAACATAAAATTGTTGAAAATTGAAGAGTTGGAATAATTTCTAGAACAATGCTACTGTTTCCCACTGTGTTGCAAAATGTGTCTGACTGCAATTTTGGACAATGTTTTTCTGGGGACTAAAATTGTGACTTTTTCTTTTCCAAGTTTCATCATGCTGAAAGTTCCAGCAAATATTTAAAAATGAACCATGCTGACAACCTCTTTTCTCACATAGCTGGTAGGAACTGAATTGAGATCTAACACGCATTGAACTGAATTGAGCAGCTAACACGGATATCTGCAAGTTGTTGGAGAAAAACTTACTTTCAGGAATTACAGCTTGGAAACAGATGTGTAGCGGTAACTTGCAGGTGGAGCTTTGTAACAGTCACCCACTGACTCATAGCCCTGGCAAAATGCAAGTAAGCTTAGACAAATTTATTTAAGTCCATAAATCTATAGGTAATCCATACAAATAGCCCGAACTTGCAGCATTTAAGGATGAAGAAACACAAAATTGTATTGATTACTATGTAGAATAACTTTCCTTTATCTGTACTGTAAGAATTTTGTCTCTGCTGTAATCAATGTGAAGAATTGACATGTATAAACAAAACAATTTTATTTTGGTATTTTATCTCTGATATTTGTGATTACAGCACAAATAGGAGCAGTATTAAAGGAATAGTGTGCCTTAAGAACTGAAGAAACTGTCAGTAAATCTCTGCCCTTTCATAAGAGAATTCCTCTAACTGAGTATAAGTACAAGAAATGATGTGCAATGTGGTTACATGAATGACTCACAACTATCACATTGTTCCATTCATTATTCCACTTTAGTTTTAAAATACAATTCACTATGCTTTTTGTAGAGAAGAGGGCCTGGATTTGGAAGGCAGCCACTCATAGATACACAAATGTTCATGAACTGATATGCATACATTAAAGCATCTCTGGTAATAATTTTGCTTATGAAGTGTCACTTACACAACATACTGTGTTGTAAGTTTAAATTGTATTTTGAGTTTCTGTCCAGACTGCTAAGCTATGAATTCAAGGGCAAGGGAATTTGATTTATTCTTCTATATTAACCTTTCCTCCCTGCCATAAATATAAAGGGATGCCAGTAGCAACAATTCTTTTACATCTTTGGTACCTTTGTTGAACTTCCTTATTGTTCAAATTCTTCTTTTGTGCTGTGTGAGATGTCCAAGTGATTTGAAGAAGAGTAAAACACTACCAAAAAATCATGCACGATAATTGCAATAAAATGACAGAACTTAATTTCCTAAAATAATCACTTCAATAGGTGTCACATGACAATGGAAAACTAAAGAAACCAATATTCCTCTATTTCCTGCTTGATATAAATTCTAAAACATCTTCAGACAGTTCAGTATTCCGTGTGATGTGTACCCAAAAGCAGTACTTTTAAATACATTTATAGGAAAGAAACTGATGCTTCTTGAATTAAAATAAACATTATTACTTGTGCTTAAGTGAATGTGGGACCACTCCTGGTACATGTAACAAAAAGTGCTGGTCTTTTTAACTTGTATCTAACATCCAAAGTTAACCTTCTGGAAGGTCACATCAGTTCTTTGGCAAATGCTCCAACATTTTCAAATTTCGGAAGTGATCTGAATCACTGCAGAAGAGAGGGAATGAGAACTATAGAAGAGAAGGCTGGAGGCAACCTGTTCAGAGGTGGACAAAGGAAGAAGGGATTAATAGCAATAAAGAGAGAAAGGACTGGCATGGGCAAAGCAGGACACGAGCTGTGCCTGGACGTTACAGAGGATGGGGAAGGAAAGCTTGCAAGCACTGACAGCCACTTCTTTCCAGAGCCTTAAACAGAGTAGCTGAGTTGCAACACCCCTCAGTTGTATGGGATATGGCTGCACAACTGGAAAACAATCATCTTACTCCCTCTGGAGTCTAGGTCACAAGGAAGTAGAATTTGTTTTCACTTTCATGGCTTTTATAGTGTGTTTTCTGACATTGCTCATTAGTTCACCCTTCTTCTTCTTCTTCTTCCTTTCTTTTTCTTGTTTCATTTTTTTTTGTTTAATTGGGGAATTGGATACTTAGGCAGTAATAAATATGTGATAAATTTCTTTAGTGTACTATCTATGGAGAAAGAAATATATAATAGAGTTTTCTCAGATATAGTAACTTGCAAAATTAACACTGTTAAGTTCCAGAAGTTTTCAAGTGACATCAACAGCTGCTTAGAAATTTGCTTTCCTCTAATATTTGATGTTACAAAAGTCCATTGATTGGTGGGTAGCACCAGGAGGAGAACTTAGGGAATTGCTAATGTTCAAACTATTTTAATGGCCCTCACTAAGGTGCTGAATTAAGGTTATGCAGGTACTTTGCCATTTCTTAAATTTGACATGAGTCTTCAGAAATTAATTTTTTCTGTGACCCAATTTTTGCAGGTAATTATCCTTTCTGTTGTTTTCTCTAGTGCAGGGAATACCTCAGCTAAGATTTTCATCCTGAGATTTGGCATATCTCTTTCCAGCCATCATTACAAACAGGAAACAGTGGGAACCATGAAAATTGGTTTGTGAAATAGTTGACTTTCTAAAGTATTGCATATTCAGTGGATTTAACTTTTAAACAAAGACCCACAATATTTTTACTTATCTGGCTTCTGCTGCTCATAACTAAAGATAAATAAATGCATAAAGCAGTGAACAATGAAAAACTTCCTTCTGCAACATGAAAATCACCTCTGCCAACAATTTGATTGTGTCCTAGGGACATGCAGTGAAGGAATTAAAAGGAAAGATCCTCTATCAGCTCCTTTTTGTTTGTGTATTGTTTGTGACTGGATCCGTTTATTAGCCTGGAGATAATGTGACAGTTGACTCGAGCAGTAACACAGCACTCATTAGTAAGCTTGACAGGGAGGTGCCAGCAGCTACTTGAGATTGTATTTTATCAATCTTCATGGCTCATTTGGGAGGCTCACTACACTGTGATCTACTCCCAGTATTCACTGGGACAGGGGCAAGCAACTGTGAGTGCTGCTAAGAATGGGGACTCGCAGAAGTTCTCTGTGATGAGATAATCTCTTAGCGAAGAAATGTACTGCTGACTTAACAATCCTGCAATGTCTATCTGACAAATTCAGTATTTGTCAAACGTAGGAGACTTGTATAAGTTTTTAATGTACATTTTCTAACATTTCTGTACCCCTTAGGATAGTTATTTGCAGAACTCTCTCTAAAAGGAAAATTGAAAAGATGGGTAAAAACATTAATGCCACTCTTGAAACTGTCGTCAATCGAAAGAAGCAATGACAATACTTTACGAATTTCAGTATTTGCTCTCTCTTCCTTGACTTTTCCCATGATATTTTGGTAGATTATGGTAATTTTGAAGTAATTTAATGTTTTTAAAAAAATTTTAAGATCGTATTGATTTGCCGCACTGTGATTCATCACAACGATGCCAATCCCCATATGAAAAGATTTTGTATCATTCCTTCCACAGACATTAAACTGCAGTAAATAACACAAGATAATACAAAAATAAAAAACCCCAGTGTTTCTCCGTTCCTCTCTGCATGTTGAGCTCTTCAGAGGCATTAAGAACATGTTTTCAGTGCCCCTGGAAAAGATAGTGACATATTCATAAAATACGCACAAGCTAAGATTCTAATTTATTTACACTGTTCAAGAATGAGTACTTTGGGTAAAAAATTAACTATTGCAAGATTCATGATAAAAATATGACTCTTGGCAAAACTGGTGCCTGTTGTGTGTATTGCTGAAATATCACATGCTGCTGATAGTTTCCTACTGCTGTGTGTTGGTAATGTCCCCCAGATTACCAGCTGAGGAAACAGAATGTCAGCTTTTGTCAGGCAAAAAGAAATGTTTTAATGTGTTTAGGAGGTTAGTGCAGTATGAATTACTGAAATACAATATGTCCTCTAAAACACATGGCAAATTTATCTTGCCAGAAGAACTGCAAGTAAAAAGCACTTGGTTGTGTGGTCTGATTCCAGGCATATAAAAAAACCTCCCACAATGCTTACATGCCATTTTGAGTAATAAATTTTATAAAATAAATTTTATAGAATCAGGTAAGAATCACATTACAACAATAATGTATAGCCTGACTTAATTTATTCCAATCTTTTTTGTGTCTTTATATAATGTTGAAATTCCTTTTTTTATATTTTCAATACCTTATCCATATAAGGTTTGCTTATATCTACAAAAATAATACTTTCTTTTAAAGGATTGTATCATCCCTGTACCAGGAAATGGTTAACCACAAATTCCTGTGATAAAAAATGAAAAATGCCTGTGCCCAGTCAGACTCACTGAATAAAGAAAAGAGATACCAAAGGTGACAGAAATCAGGGACTTGAGTAAGAGAGGGAGAACTCAGGAAGAAAGATGTGAGGCTGGATGCTTATTCAGGGAGCATGTATATATGAAAAAGGAGAAGATACTGAAAGGGAAAGAGAAGCCACTCCTTCACCAATGAATGTTGAACTCTGACCATAATTTGAAGCATAAATGCAGCATTCACAATGGTGTCTAAAATTATACCCTTTGAAGTGATTATACCCTTTTTTATTGATCACTCACTTGTTGATACTAGTTACATATTTGGTTTTTGTACAATCTGGAAGGAATTTTAGTTCATAAACCTAGAAGTCAACATGTGAATTAATTTGTTCAACAGTATCATCACTGATATTGTTACGCCTGTAGCAGAAAACAATCAAAACGAGAAAATTCACTGCTAAGTCTTCACCATGCCATATGTCCTCTAATATCTAATTACAACAGGGGCACAATAAGCAAGTCATTAAACTTGCACCCTATTGTGCATAGGTATTAGATGACATGTGGTGCATGTAAAATAAAAGAATGACATTCCACTCAATTCTTTTATTTGTGGCAACAGTTTCTAATGTAGGAAACTTTGGTCTCTCTTTTGGTCTCCTGGGAAAATTGCCAAGATTGTAGTTTTTGACAAAAATTATTTTAAAAATACCCTCAGACCTCTGGAATCTGCAATAGCTATTTATATTAAATATACATCAGCTTTGTTACAGAGGTTTTGAAAGTTTTCTATATTCAAACACTTCTGATGAGTCTTTTCACCATTTAAAGAAACTGAGTTGACACAAGCTAGGAAGAAAGGTTCCTTTATGAAAGCTGATTAAAGGATATTAAACAAAGAACAGACCTTACTAGCCCCTTTTTGGAACAGAGATAAATCCATGCTGAAGTACTACACAGAGAGTTGTCTTGTTTCATTTGAGTCTTCAGAAATTAAACCAAATCTTTAACAAACAAAACAATCTTTAACAAACCAAAGAAGAGACTAGACCAAGAAATCTCTTCATTTGTAGATGATTTCAGTAAAATGTTACCAATTACAAGGAACTCCAGAATGACCTTAAAAAGCTGAGTCAGTGGGCAAAAACATGGCAAATGAAGTTTAATGTAGGTAAGTTTAAAGCCTCGAGGAAAAATTAAAGTTTGAACACAAACTTGAAAGTTACATTATGGAAAGGTTCAGTCCTTAAATCATCAGTTTGGTGGCCTGGGAAGTCCAAAGAAGCCTTCAAAATGCTGGTCATCTCAAAGAAGGGAAAGGAGAGAAAAAGAGAAGCTCTCATTTTCTTGCAATCTAAGACTTTGTTAGCTCAACATCTTGGGTATTGTGGGTAGTTTGGGCCTCTCCATGGATGGACATAAAGAATTTTAGGAGTATAGGGAAATAGGAGGCAGAGTAGCAGATTTATGAGGAGACATTCAGTTTTCAGAGGAGAAAGTTAAAACTGATGCAGCTGAAATTCACAAAATCATGAAGGTGGATAAAGTGCAAGTAGGTTAATTGCATTTATAAATAGTTGAACATTCCCGTTCTGATACACAATTAGAATATATCAGAAATATTTTAAGATGACATTTCAAATTGTGATTTCAAGCTTTGCAGATCCCATGAAAGAGAAAAGCAGCTTAGAGTCCAGGCTTGAGTTTGCCATTATTACAGTTGCTATGATAATTATTATTTTGCTGCATGTTTTCATATTTTTAAAACTTACGCTTATTTCACAGTTTCAAAATTCTCACTTCATGTCCAGTAGATAGATTTTGGTTCATCATTTAGTTCTGACTAGACAGTGTTAACCATGGAAACCAATGCAGTCCTTTATGGTCCAAAGTATGATAATGTGAACTAGCCTAGGTAACACTATAGTTAACAGTGCACAGGATTCAACTGCAAATCTCAAAAACGTATTGAGCTGTGTAGAAGTCAGAGTTCAGTAGAAACTACAAATATGGTCTGGAGTCTATATATATATATATCATATATATACATATATATATAAAAATCATCTCACACATTAAGGCCATCACTGTTTTCTGTAATATTTCTACACTTGCTACTTTCACTTTTCTCTGTTTTTTAACAGCTTTTTAGGCATAAGTCCACTTATCTTCCTGTTATTTTAAGAATTCTTTGGACACATATCACTCTTCTCTGCTGTTGCAACTCTTCCTAGAGTTTCTGCACATAGTACAAGAAAGGATGTTTACTTTCCACGGCAGAATATAGCATAGTGTGCTGGTTTCAGCTGGTATTTTCTGCTTTTTATACTGACACACTGGTGAGGAAGCTGGGGTTGCATGGAGGTTGGGAGGAGACACATCCAGGACAGGTGACCCTAACTGGCCAGAGGGATATTCCAGACCACAGGGCATCATGATCAGTGTATAAAGGTGGAGGAAAGAAGGAGGAAGGGGGGGGTTATTCAGAGTGTTAGTGTTTGTCTTCCCAAGTCACTGTTAGGTTTGATGGGGCCCTGCTCTCCTGGAGATGGTTGAACCCCTGCCTGCCCATGGGAAGTGGTGAATTAATTCCTTGTGTTGTTCTGCTTGCATGACTTTGCTTTCCCTAATAAACTGTCTTTATCTCAATCCATGAGTTCTCTCACTTTTTTCCCTTCTGATCCTCTCTCTTATCCCACTGACGAGGGAGTGAATGGTTGTGTAGGGCTTGGCTGCTGGCTGTGGTTAAACTGTGATACAGACTATTAGTGTAAAAGAGGAGGAAAATGGAAAACAATTATGTTCAAAACACAATGCAATAAAGCAAAAACTGTGGTATTAAAATGGACTCACTCCTGTAGTACTTTAGCATCTCATTTCAGGCTGTGTTTTTTAAGTGTTTTCTTTCTTTGATACAGCCCTGATACAGACATTTGAGATGTACAGATCAGCCATATGAACTTTATGAAATGTCAGAAACTGCTGTCCATGCACATAAAGTCGTTATTTTAAACAAAAAAGCCTACTTAGATTCTCCACTCCCCCTACAAAATAGGTGAAGAGATTAGCTCACATTAAGGTCCAGTGGCTTGCAAAATTAAAACTGTTGGAGCAGAAAAAATCCCTGATCAGATATTTTAAAATCTGAATGATAAGATCAACAATGAGCTACCAATAAATTTCAGCATTTTTAAATAAATCACCTTGTATCTAAGGTTTCTTAATGTTATAAAGAATATGTTAGAACTCAGTATCAAAGTAAATAACTAGCAAAAATATAAAAACCAATTTCTCTAACTATATTATCTTGTCCATTAGGTTAAGGCTCTGTGAGTTTTTCATAAAAATTGGACTATCTCCAAAAGTTTTTCACCATTGCCATTTCAATATAATAGACTAAATGCAAGCATGTGTACATGTGTGCCAAAACCACACAATATATGTATATATTGCTACTTTTCATTAATATCATGGAGCGTTGCACAGAGGAAGAAGGGAGCAGAATTACCATAACTAAAAGCATTATAAAAACCAAATATCTGCAAATGGAAAAACATGAGGCCTTTAAGTACAGGAACTTCATTTAGTGCCTAAGAATTAATAAGGTCAATATGTTTTTGCAGTCCACATGTTCTTATAAATATAGCCTTTAAATATCTTGCTTTAGCTAAAGACCTCCATGGATTGCTAGGCTGATGGTGATATCCTTTAGCAGGATCCTGCTTTTCACTGTCATTTTCATATGGGCTTTCTTTTGATATTAGTCATGACATTGTCAAACAAAATTTTGCTTATTATTTGTTTTTATATGATTAGTTGCTACCAAAACATAAAATTAAGATTGTGTTATAGGAGGGTAGCACTGTATATAAGGGGGCTGGTGCTCTTGTAGAAAAGAAAAACATGCTGAAAAAATAAAAGTGACCAAAAAGATAGAAATTCTTCCCATGGGAAAGTTTTCTTTGGTTTTATGATATAGATTTTTTATTACACAGGAATTAAATGCCCAAGTAAAAAATAAATAAATAAACCATATCTTGTCAAGTTATTATGATCTAGAAAAAAAATTATGTTGGCTGCCCTGATATACAGATAGTCCCAGATAATTATGCTGCAAAACATTACACAGTGCTTTAAAAACACAGCAGCATACAGCTTAAATTTTAAGCAGAAGAATTACTTGTTATTACAACAAATGACTGAATAAAAACTTAGACAAATACAAGTTTATCTAGTCATATTGTGGGTAGGATGCCAAAACCAAGTTAACTGTACATGGTTTTTTTCTGAATGCTTGAAAATGTGGTTGGCAAAACAAAGCTATCTGAAAGAATACACAGATTTTCAAGTATTCAAATGCATTCTTTCCTCAGCTCATCGGTGACAAACCTTGGATGTGTATGTGTTTGTATGTGTAGGGATATGTATGTTTTTCAGGGTTGGCTTGGGTGTTTTTTTTGCAAATAACAGCATTTTGCAAATAACATTTAGACTTACCCTTAAAATAAAGACTATACATGACTGATCTATACTTCATATGGGAAATAATTCAAACTTGAGACAGATTCCAGCCAACATTTTAAAAAATGGTGATATATGAGATGGATAATTCAAATTGCCTCTAAAATTTCTGGTTTACATGAAATATTTTGAAATATGCATTAACTTTTGAGATGTTTTGGGCTGTTGGCCAGAATCACAAGTCTTCTTTGACAAGAGTAGTAAGGGTTTTTTCTAAACACCGTTACCTTGTCACGGACCAATGCTACAAAAATAATTTAATATTTTTCTCAATAGTGTATTCTGCCTTGAAGTTTTATTTGGTATGTGTTTAGATGTCTAATCTCTGTGTTGGATGAAATGTGTGCTCCGTGTGAGTGGGAACAAATCTGTTTGGGAAACCAGCAAAAAGCTGTCGCACTAATTTGTCGGTTAGCTGACATTTGCTGAGGAATGGCTCAAGGTGTTTTTTGTCAAGAATACTGCTGGCTTTGGTCACACTGTTTGTGTGGTCCAGATGACTGGATGGTAGTCTGAATCACCTGAGAAAGTCATAATAAAATAACTGGTGCTGTTGCTATCATTAGTTCCTCTTTTCCAAAGGGTACACTATAACTTATTTTCTAACTACGAAAAGTTAAATTGTTAAGAGATCAGAAAAAGAGGAAATAGACTTTCATTGCATTGTGGAGATTTTTTGTCACTCATGGATGCAAATCTTCCATCTTCTAAATTAACAAAACAATTTATTTTGCTACTGCACCACCTTCAATTCTCTTTCACGCCTCCTATAAGTTCCTTTTCTCTTCCTGTAGTGCCCACAGTCACCTCCCATACACTGGAACTCCTGGCTGGGCAAGTGGGGAGGGCTCACTGATTCCAGGCTGCACAGGTGCCAGCAGGCCATCAGCACAAGTGAGTTAGGGCAGCAGGGTCATGGCTACCTATGGAGACCATTTGTAGCCCATCTACTAATTCTCAAAATACTTGCTCCAATTAAATATCTTTGGCTCTTCTATTACTTTATCAAGCCTGGCTAAAATTGATCATGGTTTTGTCAATGGCCAGGAGCTGATCAGGTCTGATGGATGAGTAGTCCTTTATTCATTCACAAACCCCTTTTTTTTCATCAGGAAACCAACACAAGCAGCTCATATGCACAGTGTGTTAGGCAGAGGTGAATGTTGGGGTGCTCTTGCCAACCCTCATAATTTTTTCTGTCTCACTTGATAAATCATATTTTTTTCCTCTTTGAAAAGTTTTTTGTTCTGGCTCATGCTATAACAAAAGCATCCCTTTGAGATTCCAAAGGCTTTCTGTGGTTTTTCTGCATGCACTTTATAGAAAAATTGCAGGTCAATTCATTTGAATGCTCTGACTGTGGTAAGTTCATACATCATGTATAAAAATCTTATGGAGTTCTGAGATCATGTCAAGAGTAAATTAAAATATTCCATCTAATTTAAGCACAAGGCAGTCTTTGTTAAACTGCTAACCCAGCTTTCTGGTTTTTCTGCTTATTTTTAAATTTTGATAAAAAAGGAAAAAAATATCTGCATTTATACTATCTTGTCCTAGGTCTGTTCAGTTATTTGCCTCAACCCCTCCTCTCAATACCCTTTAGTTAGTTTTGACCAAATTTCACAGGTTTCATGGATCACAGATCAGAGGGAATGTGTGATGTAGATTGCAAAGTTGGAGAGAGGGACCCCATTAGTGACCCAGCTGAAGAAAATATTGCAACCACTGTTCAGCCGTCATTAGACATCAGAGAATCTGTACAAAGCAGATGTGCTTTCTCTGAGCAGGAAATGCTCACTGGAAATGCAGCATCTGTAGAGGGAGAGAGTATCAGCTGTGCCAAACAAATCCATAGGAAACTCAGCTTGTTTAGCTCTAGTTCTCACCAACCTGTGAATGAGAATGATATTGAATCTGTCATATGTGAGAGAGTGCACATGCATATTCCTTCATCGAGATGAAAGCAAGTCTTGTTATTTCCTAAACACTGTTACAAATATGGATTCAATTGTAAAGTCTTTAAAATGTGCATTTCATTTGCTAGAGATCTTATGTTGTGTTTCATCTACTATTCTTTCTAACTCCCCAGCAGCAACACAACTCAATACAGCAAGATTTACTGCCGCTCAAGTCAGATTACTGAATGTTCCTGGTTTCATAAAATATTATGCCTACAACTGCACCATGGAAAAGAAAGCTAAAAGGCTGAGAGGAGCTTCTCTCTCTGGTGTATTACTCTCCATTTAAAAAATGCACAGGTAAATAGTACCACATACTTAGCCACTGATGTTATTTAACAGAAAGTTCCTATGTTTTATGTCTAGCACTGGGCATCCGAGCTGGGTAGGCATGAAGAAAAGTGGCTGCATCATTTTAGGATGTTTTGTAGCACAAGCTTTTCTAAGAATTTGTTAGAATCATTGGGCTACTTTTCTTATTTCCCACTTATATGCATTTGATTTGATTCATTTCTTTGATTTTCCTTTGGAAGGAAAAACTCCAGTCTCATCCTACTCATATCTTTTGTTACTCTTGGCATCCCTAAAATACTTAGAGTCTGATCTGTCATGTGCTGTTGAACTAGCAAATCAATTAATGTAAGGATTTTAATATATCCCCATTGTTTTACACCACCTCAAACATACTGCAGAGCTTCAATGACTTAATTAATTAAATCTCAAGTTCTATAAATGCATATAATCTGGACTGGAAGAACTGAAAAACCATCATTCATTTCAAGAACTGTGCTTCCTTCCCATCACAGTTCTTCTGTGGAGAAATGGACTTAGACACTATGACCCAATTATTATCTTTAAATGTTTTAGATTGCTTTTTGACGAAAACCAACTTTAGAAGCAAACTTTACTGAAAACAATGTCTAAATAAATGGAAAACTTTTTATAGGAGCTGCTAGCTGTTCTGAAAGTACCTCAGCTCCATTGTACCCTGCACAGTTTCTACAGTGCAAAACTCCTCAAAATGAGGAATCTATATTTGGGTTGGTCACCGTGAATTTTAGAGAAGCAATTCAGCATCATAAGTCTTTGATTTGAGAAACAGGGTTTATAAGAAAAAAAGGAATGGGATGGCCCAATATTGTTGAGCTGGTCAGTAAGGAATGTTCTCCTCTGTGCTGGTGGATCCTCTTGGGCAGCAGAGAAGCGTTTGGGAGCCCTTTGAAAAATCATTTCTCCAAGGGCTCAGCCACATCAGTAATACCACAGTCTAATTCAGCATACTCTAATAACCACATCTGAGCCCTCTAGAGGTTTTTGTTGTAGAATCAATTTCTACAAAAATACCAGTCTGAAAGTACATATTTTTCAGTGGTGCAAGGACTGTAAAAAATTATTTTTGTAATGAGGTAACATTTTATTTCCCCATGTGAAACACTGATGGAAATCACAATAAATAAATACAATGTCAGGTTAAAAAAAATGTTGTAGTTTCATGTTGTTGGTTTGCAAATTGAATTTTTACATAAAATTTACACTAAATGGAACCTCATTATACAGGGATGAGGTCCAGTATGATCCAAATCATTAAAATCACTGTACTGCTTAATGATTCACTAAGTGGTACTGCAGTGCCATAAATTTAGTACTAGTTTCATGATTCAAAACACCAGACTGAGACACCAGCAAATCGTATGTGGATCATTAAATTTACAATGAATGTCAGAGATGAAATAAGGGGGAAAAAACACTTTGAGAGATAGGGATAATATGTGCTCTAAGGTGACATCCATCAAGATAAATGATCTTATACCACTTCTGCTTGGATAATAATGGGGGGTTGTTTTTTTGTTATTCTTCATTTCATAATTTCTAAAGGAGTTGAAAGTCTAAGCCTTTTAAGAATTAAAGTATCTGTCATTTTCTGAGTACCTTGTGATCTATTTTATTTGTATTTATACGATATACATATGCTGCTACATTCTCCTCTGACCACATTGGGCCAGATTCTCCCCTTGGTATGAACAAAATAGTTCAGCTTTGTACATTCTACAACAGTGGATTAAAATAGGGTAGCTAATACATGAAAAGTGCTATCAGAACCCTTGAAAATAATGCTTTGAGGTTTTGAATACATATAATGGGTGATCAAATAAAGAAGCTCCTTTCTGACAGCAAATACAACAACAATAATAACAATAATCTTTTATATTTCATTAGTATACACATTCTAACTTACATATGTAAATATAAAAAAATTATATCCAAAGAAACAATATAGTCATATTCAAGGTACAAGCACAGGATACTTAATTTTATAATTTTTAGGAGACCGAATAGTTTGCTTTTCCTTTGATTGACTATTTAATTGTTTTAATTCTCCACAAATAGCTGTTCCCCATCATGAATCAGGCATCATCTAAACAGTAGACAACCTGTGGGCTGCCTTTTTCAGAACCAACATATCCTAAGTGAGGGGTAATGCATAGATTTGAAAATAAAAAATAGTAATGAAATTTAAATATATAAATAAATAAATGTCAACCATAACAGTGTGACTGGATGGGAGAATTTAATTTTTTATCCAGAAGTATATAAATTGAATAGAATGAGATATTGTTTAAGGTATTTTACTATCTCTGAGATGTAATGACACTATATGGAAAAGTAAGAATTCTGAAATTGAGTAATCTAGGCAGGAGGCAGGTTTTCCAAATTTTTGCCCTACTGTCTTATTTAAAATTTATTTTTATTTCAATGCACTGAGATGCCAAATACAGCAAAAGTTAGGATAAATGCTGTGAAAAATAATACTTCACAGAAAAAAAAGTAAAAATTACAGAATACAAAAACATAAACCTTAATTGTAATTTCAGTAACTTTATATACTGGTTTCTTTTTAATGTTGACTTAGCTAGCATAAAGCATGTGAAAAAAATATGGGACTTCTTTCCACATTTTATTTCTTCCTGAAATGAAATGAAATGAAGCTATTTGCCATGCAGTCAGAAATATAAATATTCTTTTAAAAAAATCTGACTATGTAGTGTGTGTGACCTTGAACCCACCTACATTTTGAGTTGCTATTATATTCAATTATTAGTAAGAACAGTTTAGGAAAATATAGGAAACCTCCACAGCATCTCTCTCTGACTCTTTTTGTGTCCCTCCGTAATGTGTCTCCTGGTCAGTGCTTCTGTCCACCATTTTTAATGTTCTGGCTTTATGAGCAGAGTTTCTCTGTTGCCCGCCCTGACCACTGCTACACGTACCTCTTCGAGCCAGGTGGAATAAGCTTTAAGAGATAAGTATCACTTCCAAAATAGCTCAGCTACTTTAGATGGCCTAAAAATCAGCAGGATGACTTCGGAGATAGTGTTAGAAACAGAAAAGTTTTAATAAAAAGCAAAATAACAAATCTCTTAGCAGAGAAAAAGCCAAGCCAGGGTAAGAAGTTCTTACCCTGCTAGAAACACTTCACAAAAGCAAATTACTTCTTCTGTTCTCTTCTTTTTCTAGGGAATTACTTAGGCAGGACCTTTTGACTTCTGTCCAATTGGTTGTCCTTAAATTTGAGGTGATGTCCCTAAGGTCCTATGAGGTGTCTTTTAAGCAAATTAAGGAGAGAAACTTCTGGGCTTCTTTCCTTTTTAAGGAGACAAAGGGTAACTTGTTTACTCCATTAGCAGAAGGTGCATTCCTACAGACCACCTCTTTTTTGATTGAAAATGTAAGATTTTTTGCTATTCTTGCTGACTTCTCAGTTCCTTCCTTAACCCCACTCTGTGGAATTTTCATCAGTCCCCAGGACTGATACCAAACACAGTCCACGCTTTGCATGGTGGAAACAGTGATTCATGTTAATACAATAATGCAAGTTTAGGTTGATTGTAGTAATTCCTTTTTGATCAAATATCAAAGTGGAGAAGAAGCAAATGCTTTTTTTGCACATCCAAGGGCTTAAGCCAGAGAAAAGCCTTCAAGGTCTATGTGGGTCTTGAATAGGTTTGAAATTATATTTTATACACTCATTTTAAATCACTGCCAGCCATAGGATTTTTTTCTAAAAGATTGTTTATAAATATACTGTCTGTTGTAAGGAGGTTGCAGGCTGTTTGCACTGTGAAATTGTACTTTAAAACAATTTATGCCAGCCAACCTGGATTTATTTTTTTTCTTCACACTAGTCTTGTAAAAGTGGAAAGTGAGATGAAAGGAAAATGAATTCATTTACTTTCAGACACAGGAAATGCTACTAAATTTGGATATGTGAAAATCTTGAACTTTCACTGGGGAAAAAAATAAATGATTTGAGGCCCTAGTGATCACACAGAGGATCCAGACAATTTGACAGGTATGAATTTATCTCACTTGTGAATGAATAACCTTTGGTAACTCACTTGAGACTTAAATATTCTGAACACATTTTCTCTAGAACACTTCAAAAGACACAGTTCATTTCTGTCTATACCAAACAGCCCCTTTGGTTACCTTCAGTTTACTGAGTTTTTTGCTTTGCAAGTTTGGAAAATTAACATAATAAAAGCCTACCAGTGAGTTTTACTCATGAAGGAATGAAACTAGGTTAACTCTTTGATTATTCTGAAGTTTAAAAAATCTGGTTTTGTATCAGCTGAGGGAGGCTTCGTTGATCTCCTCTAAATCTTGCTTCAGCTGTAAATGAAAATTCACCTCACTTTGAAATACAGGCATACCTTTCCAAAGCAATGCTTGAACATATTCAGTAGGTGACTTCGGTGTAAGCTGTTTTGTGCAAGGTGGACCAAGGTGCACCTCTAAGATGTGCTGCATACCCTCAAAGGAAGCAGAGAGCTGAAGATATAAATGGAAGTGGAGGAGAAGGATAGCGCCCCAGCTGAGAGTGGTATCATGGGTTAGAAGTGATCTCAGTTTTCTGAGTGTGCTTTGTAGATGGGTGAAGCACATTAAACTAGTAGTTCGTGGTTACTTAAACTTAATGGCTATGTCCCTTCACCAGTCACTATGAACTGGCAGCTATGATACATACAAAAGGATCCAGTTACTCATCTTGAATATGCTTTTTGAAATTTAATGATAAAATAAATATAAAAGAACTTGGAAAGTAAACCTTGAAGAGCGAAACAAAAAAGGGCGATGAATATGAAAGTCACTGGTGCTTTAAACTTTGATTTATGTTTGTCAAGGTTAAATGTTTTCTGTGCTTATGCTAAACCTCTGTCATAATGTAAATGTCTAAATAGTCTTGTATAATATGTGGAAATTATTATGATTTCAAAGTTTTCAGAAAGTTTAGTTATTCAAAATGTTTTATTGTTTCATAATTTTCTGCTGAGTAGGCATGTGGAACTGAGAAACCACAAGATTTCAGAATAGCCAAGGTTGGAAGGTACCTCAGCTTTGGATTCAAAAATCTAAATTTAGGTTTCCAAATGCAAGCACCAACATGTAAGTTAGGTATCTAAGCTTCCATCTAGTCAATAAAATTAATAGAAAATGAGAGTTCTAAAAATCACCCCGAAGTAGCTAATGATATTTAGTCAGATGTACAGCTTTGCTTGTTTTGGCTAATATTCAGCTGACCATAATGGGAACTGTATTGGGTCTGGCTGAGATGGAGCTCATTTCCCCAGAGCAGCCAGTGCTGAGCTCTGCATTGGTAGCTGGAAAGGGGCTGGGAACACCCCGGTGCTTTGGCCACTGCTGAGCAGCGCTGGCACTGCATCGCTGCCCTCTCTGCAACCTTTCACCCTCACCAGTAGGAGAGGGGTGGGCAAAATCCTGTGAGGGGACACAGCCAGGACAGGTGGCCCAAACTGACCAAAGGGGTATTCTGTACCACATGGTGTCTGCTCAGATATAAAAGCTAAGAAAAGGAGCAGGAAGGAGGGGGAATTAGTCATTTACAGTATTTGCCTTCCAAAGCAACCCCTACATGTGATGAATCTTTGAGTCCTAAGAAGCGGCCAGGTATCATTTGGTGATGGAAAGGAGAGAATAATACATTTGGTGGTTTTGCCTTTTCTTGTGCATGTGTAGCCTTTCATTTTTGCTTTAGTAAACTGCTTTATCTCCACCTAGAAGATTTTTTTCCATCTTATTTCTCTCCATCTGACAAAGGCGAGGATAGAGCAGCTTGGTGGGCACCTCCTGTCCACCAAGGACATGGGAATGCTTATCCACTGTGTTCGTTGTTGTCAAATTCATGCTTTGGCAATTCACCAGGCTTGTAGGCTCCTTCTCATATGGTATCACCAACCTGTATAATATAATACATGTTTTTCCCCTCTCTCTCTGCAAAAGTCCTCTTTTGTCTGCATCTGAGGAGATCTATTCTGCAGGCCTGAAGGAAGTACACTGATGGCAGTTCTTTTTATATACATTTATGAGACTCAGTGTAACAATTTGTTCATTGCAATGGTGTCCTTATAGGGCAGCAATGGCCCAAGCAGAGAGGTTTTACTTCTGTGAGTGATATGCATCAGTGCTGATGTTCCTGTTGTCACCTGAGTAATACATCTGCTACAGGTCTGACCTTCTGAAACCACATTAAGGAGACAAGTATGAGCTAGGTGACTGATAATAGCTGATGCACGTGCTTCCTAGATCTGATGCTCTCTCTGCTTCATCTTTTCTTCTGTAAAGCACTAAAGCTAAAAAGAAAACATGTCACTCATCTAAAAAGGATTATAAGCTTTCTTTGAAAACAATAGTGTAATTTAAACAGGCTAGATCAATAAAAGAAATATATATGTCTTCAAGCAGCATAGTGACACACTTTTTTTTATCTAGAATGCATTGTAAAGTAGTCAGCATGCAATATCTTAACTAATACAAAAAATGACATATCAATCACTTTTATTGTGCTCCATCTTCATATGACATTTCAGCTCTTTGTTTAGATAATAATAATTGTACACAACTCTGTAGAGCTTTGTTTCTTTAGTCTACCCATGTCTAAAGCATTGTTATGTTTAATAGGAGGATTTCTACTTACAATATAATTACATTGTATGTATAATTACATTGTGTGTATCTAATTAGTCTAACACTGTATTAGGTATTGATTGACAAGATGGGCTGAAACATAGCATGAAGAGACTTCATGGTAAATATCAATGTTTGGTTTATAGCTGTAAAGAGATTCTAAAACCTACCTTGGTTAAAAATGGTAGTTGTGAATTATGGCAGTTACAGTTTCACATTATGACTGATTTACCAGCTGGACTGCATCCACAGCGTGAAACTCCTGTAGCAAGATATGGAATTACATAGCTCACACAGGATAAGCTATTTGTTTATATATTAAGGGGTTTTTCATATAAGCGCTCATGCTCTAAATGCAACACACAGTTTTAAAACTATATCTTACAGAAATATGCATAAAAGGATTGAAAAGAGGAATTCTTGTGAATCCTTCCAATGTCAAAGGAATGCCTGTTGCTTCCTGTAAAACCCTCACAGCTCCATGAGCAACTGTTTTAAAAAGCCTGGAAGAATAGATGGTTGAAGATAACAAGATCCTGTCTAATCAAGAGAGAAAGGAACTCTGAGAACAAAGTAGATCTCAAGGCACACCTACATTTGTACTTTTAACTGAAGCAATTACAAACTTTGCCTAAAAGACGAATTTGTTTCTTGTGGTGCTTAAGTCTGGTTTGTGGCCTAGTGCTGCATAGGCTGAGGAACTAATGTCTGTGTTACTAATATCCTATTAATTAAAATTGATAACTGATATTTACAGTTTTGAAAAATCAAATATATATGAACTCTTGTGAGAAAATGTTGTTGTTAATGACACAGCAGTGTGAGTGCAAACACTTCTGATTAGATTTGTCACAGTGATGTCAAAGAGTGAGGGACAATGTATCTCTCAGAAATATGTCTATTTGGAATTTTATGCTTCCAAGTGACTGCTGCAAATATTTTCTCTGGTCATTTTACAGCAAGTGTGGCCAAGGTTCACATACTCTTTCAGGTAGGTTACTTAATAAGGAGGCTCACCAAATCCTGCTTGTTTGGGTAGTTCTGAGTAGTGTCATACACTGTGATTAAACCTGGAAGTGATAAAGCCCTGGGTTCTTACAGGAAGGCTTTAGTCCTAAAGAACAAAAATGTGAATATGCTGAGTAAGAAGAGATCTCTTTTGGCTGAAAGTGATAATTGTTGAAGTAACCAAGAATCTAACTGGAAACTAACCAAGAATCTTGTGCTGGAAACTTTAGTCTCTATAAGTAGTGGTGATAGGTGACTAATTCTTCATACTTTTGCTTTTAAATTTTTTAAAAATAATTTTAAATTACTGCTCGTAATTTCTGTCACCTGTACTCCATGAGGCCATCAATGACATTTTGCACTATTTCTTGCTTAACTGAACTCGAGGATAAAAAAACAAAAAACAAAAAACAAAAAACCAAAAAACAAAAACAAACAAACAAAAAAAACCAAAAACCAACAACAAAAAAAAAACCACACAAAAAAAAAAAGGAAAAAAAGGGAGGGAAAAAAAGGAAAAAAAAAGGAAAAAAGGAGAATTAGGGAGTTTCACATAGTCAATGTCTCAAATATGTCATGCCACTAGTTTTCCTGGAGATTCCTTATGCTGCCAGTAAACAAAGGAAACTGGTGCCAGTTTATTTAGGAATAAACAAATACATAAAAAAACAAGGTCAACAAACTCATGTTGACCTTGTCTTTTAAGGTTAACATGTGCCTCATAGGAAACTTTACCTCATGAAATCATATGCTTGCAGATGACCTTGTAAATGTTTATGCATTTCCCTCCATTTTTTCATTTTAGGGTTGTCCTGATTAAGTGCACTAGAGTCACTATATATTAATGTGACAGCTCAAATTACGGATAGCTTGTAGAATAAAAAAGTAGGTAAATTGGATAAATGGGGTTATACTGGGATAGCTAAATTAATTAATTTTCTAGGAAAAAACAGAGTCTCTCTAATACTTAAAATCTAGAAGGTGATTATTTGTAAATAAATAATGCATAGAGAATACTTTTAATAAATGTAGTCGGTCAGATTTATTATTCTCTGCCAGCAAGTATTTTGCAATAATTTCAGCAGAATGTTCCAATCTGACATCTAACCTAAATCTTCACCACTTTGCTCATCCTACCCCTCCATTTTCTGAATTCTCATATTTCTGAGTTGGCACCTAATAGCAATGACTGCTATAGAACCTTTTGCATTTGCAGAATTATTAAACATGGAAATAGAACCTTATTGAAAATAGTGCCAGAATGCCTCAGTCTTGTTTTAGGATGGCTGCCTTGAAGGTGAAAGAGAAGGTTAATTTTATCAGCTCCTCAGTTCTTCTCCCTTTAGATCTTTAAAGGCTACAGGGTTAGACTACTTATATTTATGATTTTGTGATGTGGACTTCTGTCCACCATGACGGAATCCAGTAGCCTTTTCCCTCTCCTGAAACTCCTGCAGCAGCCTCTGCTGTCAGTGCATAATGATTTTCATTGATAACAGATATAGATGGATTTATTTTAACCTTCTAGCTTACTTGTCCAGTTCCAGTTGAAGGTTTCATATTGTCAGATTTGTTTAGAGTTTCAGACAGTCTAACAAAAATCTGAATTTACAGCTAGTCTGGCAAGATACCAACTAACTATATTGAGGTCTGATGTAGAAAGAATGTCAAAGTGCCATATGAGGAAGGATCAACCCCTAACTGTGACAATTAAAATGTTAGGTACCTAAATAAATGATGTTTCTCTTGGTACAGTTGCGTCTCCTTAATGATGTATCTTTACTATGAATGGTGAAATTAATGTCAATAAAGATGACTTTGTTTGCTAAATTAGCATACAATTCTCACAAAGATTTAGTAATTTCTACACTTGGAATATTCTGAAACACAGGCCATGTTCCTGTCATGGCAAATTAGGTCAATATAGAGAAACATGGAGTCATGGGATGATGAAACTTTAAAGAATACATTATGAACTGATGTCTTTTTGAATTAATTTTTCTTCTGTGACATTTAACAAATTGAATGTTAAATGTTGAGAGACACAGAAATGCTTTGTTTGATTACTAACAAACAGGGGAAAAATAGTTCCCTCAGCTGGTTTGTAACACAGTGATATAAAGCTGAGCTTAATGATAGATTTTGGAGATGCTGCTGAGGTCCCTCATCCCCCAGGTATGTTAGAGGTTGGTGTGCCATAATACAGTCCACATGATTTATTAAGCTTTTTGTGTACTTCTATGGAGCTACTTCACTTTTGCCTTTGCCATATGCCATATGCCATGAGGAATTTTTAGAATCTCAAGACTTTGCAAAAACAAATGCAGCAATTCTGCAATCCACATAGCTCAGAAGGTACCTCTCTGTCATCAGGACATATCATTACCTTGAGTCAACAACTGTTTTTTCATGTTAAAAAAGGTAAGAGATTTGGTAAAGTTAGTCAGAGTTGAACACTGAATGAATCCCCTTCCCTGCTTGCAAGGGTGGAAGTCACACTCCAGACACAATGACAGCAAGAAAAGTTAACCTTTCATAGTTTAATATTTTTTTTCTTAGGTGCAAAACAGAAAGGGCAACATAAGTTTCTGCATTCAACAGCAAAGGTCTATGAGGTAACAATCAAATTTGTGTAAAAACTTCTAGATCTCCAGCCAGGGGTCTAACAGAGCAGCCTGCAAACTCATGATTCAAGAGCACATGTATTATATTTTAGACCAGCTTTATATATGATATGTATTATTCAGTTCCTGTCAGCACGTCCTAAACTGCAGCCATGAACATTGTAGTGCACTCTGAATGCTTCTTCCTTAAACACTCAGGGCAATGAAGTCATTGAAAGGATTATCACAAAATTTAAATCATGAAGTCAGTATACATCTTGGTTTCCTGCTAACACCAACAATATTTATAATTAGTAAATTACTGACCATGCAACATCTCATTTATTAATAAATAAAAATAGATATACATAATTCTATTCCTGAGACAAACATGTTTTGGGATTTTCTCACTTGGAAAAAATTATGGAATGTGAAATAGCAAACAGGTCTCCTAACTTCTGCCCTGGCTGCTCCTAACTAGATCACACTTTTGAATTATAATTTAACTGTATGACTAATATTATATATGCAATAATAAATGAGACACTTGGGCATGGGACAAAGAACTTAAAACTCTGTCTCTGTCTCAGGACTGTAATTGTTTATTTACCTCTGAGTGATTCAAACCTGAAAGTAACCTCTTATACCCCAGTGTTTACATTATAAATTTGGGTACGATCACTCTTTTTTCTTGCTCTTTTTGTGAGTGGCAACTGTGGTGAAAATAATTTTGATTCCAGTGATGATCGTTGCTTCAGGGATGTTTGATTTTTTTAAGACAAAAAGTAATTTCCTGTGTAATACATATATAAATTGACATGTATTTTAAAAATTCCTTTCTATGGAATAATCTGGCATTAAATTTGATGGTAAGTGGAGGAGTTAGAATAGAACTGTCGCACTTATTGGTGAGGTCTTTTACATAAGAGCATGAAATTACTAGCAATCCTGGTGACTGATGATGTGAAGTGAATAAGTTGTGTCTCCCTGTCCAACAGTCCAGCTGAATGTGGTAGATCATTACTCTTGTATTCTTCTCCTTACCTCTGCCCATTTCTTCTCCCCACTTCCTCTCATCTCATCAGAACAGGAGGTCATAGCTCTGAGATGTTGTGGTACTGCTGCTGCTTCCTGTAACACATACAGTTCAAAAGTAAGGCCTTGGGCAATGAGGATCAAAAATATCTCACTTGTATACGATGCAGGAGCTTGAGAAATGCGAAGTATGGAAACAGCAGAGTTGTAATGCACTGATACACCCTGAGGACTGCCCACCTGGAAAGCTACTTTGCAGAATAGTACCTGGGGGTCCTGGTGGACACTAAGCTCCAAGTGAAGCAGCCGGTGCCCTTGCCACAGGGAAGGCCAATGGCATCCTGTGTTGATTTATGTGGTTGCTGCTGGGGAAAGGGAGGTGATCCTTTCCCTCTGCTCAGTGCTGGTGAGGTCATTCCTGGAGTACTGTCTCGAATTCTGAACTTCTCAGTCCTGGAGAGTAGCAGGCAGTACTGAACAGTTCTCCAGGTACACTAGAGAGACTCCAGCAAAGGGCTGTGAAGATGATGAAGGGGTTGAAGTATCTCTCCCATGAGGAAAGGCTGAGAGAGCTGGGATTATTTGGCAGGGAGAAGAGAAGGCTCAGGGGGAAAGTTGTCAATGTATATAAATATCTGCAGGGAGTGTGAAAAAAAATCATGGAGCCAGGCTCTTTTTCAGTGACATCCAGTGTCAGGACCAGAGACAATAGGCTCAAGCTGAAACACAGGATGTTTCCTCTGAACATCTGGAAACATTCTTTCACCATGGGGGTAACTGACCACTGGCACAGGTTGCCCAGAAGGGCTGTGGAATCTCCCTCCTCAAAAATTATTTGGACATGGTCCTGGGCAACCAGTCCTAGGTGGCCCTTTTTATGCAGTGGAAGTTAAGCCAGGTAACTTCCAGAGCTCCCTTCCAACCTCAGTCATTGAGTGATCCTGTGGAAGGCTGAGAGGCATGTGGAATGTAGTATTTAAATCTTTACTCGGGAATGCCAGGTTAGAGAATGGTGATGTCAGGAACATCATGCTGGTGACCAGGCTTAGGAAATTAATTTGAAGCTTGATTGCTATATGCAACTTTGTAGTGCAGTTAAGGAAAGAGCATGATGATGTTTGCTGTACTTAGACTCAAGTGGTGGGGATATAATTATTTCAGGGGTAGGAAGCATGTGATTTCTAATTTCATACATGCTGCAAAGGAAGCTTCACTTAGGTCTTCCTGTGTAAAAGAGCTATCATCCTTAATGCCTTCTCTTGAATTGTTTCTTCTGCCTCATCCCCTCACACGAAAGGAAATAAGTATATTTACTGCTTGGACACACGATAAGGAAGCACAGAAGGTATCTTCAATGCCTTTTATTTGCAGAGTAAGCTGCTAAACCATGGCTAGAAATGTTATTTAATATATACTTCCTCTTTAGCAATAGCTAAAGCTTTTTCATGGGTAGAATTAAGAGGCTTCCTACAGAACTTGCTGGCTGCTGAGAGGCAGCTATGTGCTCCCACTGATTTATGCTGTTATTCCCACTGAGTCTTGGCCATCTAATCTGGGACCTTGATAGCAGAAAGGAAGTCAAGCTGCTTAAAAGTTTAGGCATTACAAATCCCAGCACAGCAGCACCCAATTCATTTCATATATCTTGCCCTCAGTGTCTAACACATACATTTTATCAGCAGCTTGTAGGGCATGCAGTCAGACAATTTCCATTATGGTCAGTGAAATAGCATGGTTAAAGTCCTGTGCAATGCTTTATAAATTTAAATTTAAGCATAAATGTTCTGTAACAAGATTATTGTATCTGATCTGATGGTTGGAGAAAGCTCACTCATTTTGTATTGTCAGCACTTGGAGCAGTCATTGATGTATTAAGCTCTTACACAAGTCATGGCATCTTACTTGAACCAACGTGCAGCCGCGAGGGATTTCAGTTGAAAGAGTAGATGCAAGATACACATTTATAACAGTGAGGGCAATCAGCTTTGCAATGGATTAGTGAAGAATATGGTAAATTTCTCATCACTTGGAGTCCTTTTATCAATGTCAGGTGTCTTTCTAAAAGAAACAATCTATTTCAATAACACTTTATTAGGTTATATGCACAAATAAGGAGAAGAAATCTACAGTTTTCATGCAGAAAATTGGTTTAGATTAGCACAATTTCCACTTCTGTTCTTAGCAATTTATGGTAAGGTTATGAGAAAAAAAAATAATTGAGACAAACTACCTGATTGTTTCCCTCAAAACCACTAAAACAGGAAGTGAGCTGTGACAGTATTGTCTTGAAATTGCTGCCTTAACAATCAAAGAATCATAGAATTGTTTAGATTGGAAAAGACCTCTAAGATCATTGAGACCAACTGTTAACCCACTAGAGCCAAGTACACCACTAAACCATGTCCCTAAGCATCGCATCTGCACATCTTTTAAATATCTCCAGGGATGGGGATTCCACCACTGTCCTGGATGACCTGTTTTGATGTTGAACAAATCTTATAATTAAGAAATTTTCCCTAATATCCAATCTAAATCTTCTCTGGTGCAAGTTGAGGACACTTGGTCTTATTCTGCCACTTGCTAACTGGGAGAAGGGACCAAGCCCACCTGGCTACAGCCTCCTTTCAAGCAGTCAGAGAGAACAAGATTTCCACAGCTTCCTTTCNCTGGCCTCACTCCATCAGTCCAGCATGTCCAGATCCCTCTGCAGAGCCTTCCTGCCCTCCAGCAGAGCAACACTCCCGCCCAACTCACTGTCATCTGCAAACTTACCGAGGGTGCACTCAATCCCCCTGTTTGGATCATGGATAAAGGTGTTAAACAGGGAAACACCACATAACAGGGGAGAAGTGGGAAGAGTGACAGATAGCTGGGAAGCCAAGCGGCGGGAAAACAAGTTGGGATAAACCAATGTGAGGGAAAAGGAAAAGGGGGTACACAGAACATACCAACTAAAGCTGGCTAACATTAATTAACTAACTAACATAAAACATCATAAAACACACTACCACAGGATTTAGTTCAATTCACCACCACTTTGGGCTCAACTATCCAGACAGTTCTTTACCCAGTGAACAGTACATCCATCCAAGCCATGGGAAGTCAATTTCTCCAGGAGCTGGTCTTCCTTTCAGAGCAAATCCACTCTAAATTGAATCCAAATTCTGAAACTCCTGACACCACGGGTATACTGAAAACTTTTTTCTGTTCGTTTATATATTTTAAAACATTGTCATCTCTGCCTGCATATGATGGATCTGGTACTTACCTACACACGGCATAGAATTTTCTGAAGCAAATCCCTTTTGTCAAAATGAGTTTTGCAAGTATAAACTCCATTACTTACACGTGTGAATGCTTATGACTACATATTTGAAAGCCTCTTTCAAAATGTTATTCTGTTAAATAAACACGCAAATTAGCAAGACTAGTATGGCTCTCCAGATGAAATCTTTCCTTTAAAATAAATGTGATGTTTCACCAGAAGTAAATGGAACCACTTATAGAACTGGGTTGATAAAAAATATTGAGTTTGTGTAGATTTGTAGCAGTTGATGTTTTAACAAAATTGGAGATGCATTTTAACAGGCATTTTAGCTTGACTTGTCTAAAATAATAAATTTCAGTAGCCCAACCTAGACATGACAAAGTATGAATCAACTTTTCCACCTTCTTCAAGCAGAGATCTCAGGCATGTATTGTACCTGTGATGGTGAAAAGAGGTTTGGATATTACACAAAGATGGCTGTCAAAAGGTAGCTCTTAATTCAATATCACAATGAGGATTTTCATGCTGAAAATATGAGAATATGAGATTGTTGGTCTTAGAAAAATATCATAGAGAAATAAATCTGCTATTTGTGTTCTTTGCCACAATTGGCAAAATGCTAACTTCATTTATATTGTGGTTTGTTAAAAAAAAACAAAAACAAAAACAAAAACAAGACCAAAAAAACCCCAAAACTGGAAATACCTAAGTCTATTCTTAAGCAAACTATTCAGATATATACTAATTTACTAATTCAGAACATAGGCCTACATCCTACTTTTTAAATGAAAATTTTCCATTCACAAAAGACTGAAGAATCTGCCTGTTAAGAACTTTACTGCAAAATTCAGATTTCAAATACTGGAGTGCAATGCGCTTCTGATGCTGTACTACGTTCCACAAAAATACACAACATTCTTTTTGTTTGTTTTGCTCATTTTAGATGGGATTCATGACTTCTGTTAAACAAACTGAAAATGAACATGCATAATGAGCCTGGCTACATTAGCTACTGCTAGTTTTTACAACCCAGCTTTTTATTTTGACAAACATAAATCTTGGATGACCTTAGCTGTTAGAAAAGGTATAGTAAATACCTTATTGCACCACAGCTGCGAAAGGTTGAGAAAGTACTGTGCCAGTTTTTAGATCTTGCATTTGCTGTTATTAAGGCAAGATGCACATTAAAATATACCTGCAAGCAGCAACTTCTTTCTGTAAAATTTGTTCTTCTCCCATTCTCCACTTGTGCTGATTCTCTAAGTCTTTTAGATTGCAGTCTAATGCATCTACATCCCTTTCTGTGGCTTAGCAGTCATTTCTCTATTGTCTCTCCTTCTCATTGCAATATTTAAATCATATATGAATGATGTTTGGGATGTTGTAGACCTCCAAAAGATTACCTGATGACAGCCCTGGTGAAAAACATTTTGTTAGGGAAAATGGTTGGGTGTTTGGGATGTTTGTTTCCTTAAGACAGAGACTAATAAGTGGCTATATCTATCATCATTTTTTGCCAATGTATAAGAATACTGTAAAGAGTTCTTGAGGTGAACTTTGGTATAAGGAAAAGTTTTCCAGCTCTTGAAGCTAGGGAAGCTCTTTGAAACAAATTAGACATGGGTGTTCTAGAATCCCTTTACCTGGATATTTTAAAGAAAAAATTAAATATACTTCTGGCAAGTATGGTCTTGACCAGCTCTCAGAGGAAAAGAAAGGTCTAGATTAAATCTTAACTCATTCCTGTTCTGAAAATTACACTTTCCAGTCAGGATAATTTTATTTTGTCAGCATGATTTAGTTAGAAAGCATATGCTTTGTGATTTTTTGGTAATTGTTAATAAAATTGTTTAGTGAATTGTTGCCAAATACCTTATTGAAGAGGTTTACCTAATGGATGCCATCTTTATCCCTTTACTGTTTGGGACATAAAAGAACTTTGACAATAATGTGTAAGATACATATTTGAAAATGGCTGTATATTTTCACCTGGGTTATCATGTATAGAGATCAGGCCACGAAGTGACACAGTGCTCCTCTCTGATTTTTGATATTATTTGGTTCTTATTCACATCTTTGGGGGTCAGGGAAAATAATGAATTAATACTCAGGTTTTATAAAACAGAATCAAAGAATGGCTGGGGTTGGAAGATAGCTCTGAAGAATATCTAGTCCAGCCTACCCAAGTAGGGTGTGCTGGACCAGATGTCCAGAATTGTGTGCAGTCAAGTTTTTATTTTGCCCAAGGATGGAGACCCCCATGGCCTCTTTGGGCAACCTCTTACAGTGTTTGACCACCACTTCAGTAAAATAATTTTTTTTCTTGTTCGCATCACCTCCTGCACTTCAGTAAGTTCATGCTCCAGACTCAGGAGAGCTCAGTACTGGTTCCATCACTCCAGATGTTTCTCAGTGTAAGACATTTTATTTCCTTTTGTTGAATTTCTTGAGATTCCTTTTAGCAAAGTTTATTATACTTTTCTAATGATTAAGCTTAAGCACCTAATCCAACTGCTGATACATCACGTTTTACTTTTATACTGCTGAGTGTTGTATCAGTCAGTACATAGTAATTATCACTTTGTGTATTTTCTCTACATATTACATCTACATCTACATCTCTACATTTTCTCTATGTAATTAGAAATTAATCAGTAAAAGTTGGGTTATTTCTCAAATTAATTGATTCATTTTTTCTATACAGTCCACTTTTCAAGCTTAATTATAAACCTTGGTAAGTCTACCTGAGAAAGGATTAGAGAAAAAGAAGCTCTCCAAAGCAAGTTTAATTCCATCCACAAAAATACATCTAAAACACATGTGTTGACTCACTATCTGGAAATTCCATTGTTCTCAATTGACTACAGATGGAATTTGCATGAGCAGTATTTGTCAACTACAGAGAAATGAGAAGTGGTCACTCTAAAATGAGGGGATCTGGGGGTATTATAATTTCTTACCTAACATGGATGAAATACACATAGATTTACCCATTAGATAACAGTCCTGTATATAAGTTTAAATGCAGTTAAATACAGTTTAAATAACTTAAATACAAGTTTAAATTCCCAGACCTTACACCACAAAGGGTTTTAAAAGTAATAATGAAATAAAATGTTGTTAAAATTTATTTTACAAGTATTGACAAAATGTCCCTATATTTTAAGTGCAGCTGTGCTTTTCGCTAAGTTTTAAATGCTCTAAAGCAAAATTTCCTGATTTTGTCTGGCCTTAAACACAAAAATATGCTCATTCAAGTTATCATCTAAATTATTGTCCATACTGGTTTCCAAAGATTGATCCATTTCTGCCCTACAAGAAGGTAATAAAGAATCAAGTTACATCTGGTTTGATTTCCCTGTAATGAAACAGCCAATTGCCCCATGTCAGAAAAGATCTACTGTAGGTATTCTTCTGGGATTTACCTGGCTTTTGCCAGTCAATAAAGAAATAAGATCTAACATTTCATTTATAAAACATGAATTCCTCTGGGTTAGAGGCATCAAGAATGATAATAGGTTTTTACTCTTACATACAGAATATTTTAGTGAGATTTTTTTGCTATCTACCATTAAGAAAACAAAAATTACCATTCTTTAGGATTTTAGGACTGGTATACTTATTTTACTATGCATCAATATAGTTTTCTGCAGTGCTTACAAATGCTGAACTGAATTAATGAGGAATGAGTTAAATAAAATTACTGTAACAAGCCTCACAAGTGAGATGAAGGATGTTCCAGTTTGCAGTAGAGGGGTTTTCAATGTACAAATTACCATATTGTAGCAAATTCCTCAAGGTACAATTTTTATTCTTCATTTATTTATCTTCCATGAATACTTCAACATTTGATTTGACTCAGCTTTTCCCTTGTCTTTGTTGCCTCAGTTGTATCAGTTTTTTTAAATCTGACTGCACCATTCCTCATCCAGATGATGCTTCTGATCAGAGGCAGTTCCATTCAGCATTTGGATGCAGAAAATAACAAGAAATAAATTCCTCAGCTTGGAAGATATTACAGTCACTTTCCCAGAAATAATGCTTTTGCCTGCAGACAGTTTTTTAATCCAAAATTCGTATCAGAAATGTTAAAATGGTATTAGTCCTAGAAGCAACACACACTTTAAACTGAGCTGTTAAAGGGTTCAATTTGTCCACTCCCTCTACAGCTGCTCAGCCTAGTGTTTTGCTGGGCCCTTTTATTCCCTGGTTCCATCAAACTTTTAAGTCTCTCTTATCTTAATACCTCGAGGCACCCCATGCCAACAAAATATCTCCCAGATATCCCTGTCTTCTTCCACTTCAGTGCTGGTTACCTTTGCTCTTGCAGTACTCCACAGACACTATTCCCTTCCTTTCTCCAGTTTCCCCTCTGATCTGCAAACTGGGCTGGGAGGAACATGGGCTCTTCTGCTGGATGAACTGAGTTATGTAAATGCTGATTGATTGGGAGACCCATCTGGCCTGTTCCCCTGCCTCTCTCTTGGCCCCCAGCTGCCAGGTGGACCAAAAAACTGTTCTGCCCCTTGATGGGCCAGGAAAAAAGGTAGTGCTGTGAGGCAGTCACAGTCCATTTGCAGAAATGTGCTGCTGTGCATGCCAAAGCCCTGCTCCCCCCCACTCATCCTGGCATGTTTTTCTTTCCCTGAGAGAGCAATGAATCCCCTTTCTATGTTCACAGAGTGCAAGAAGCAGAAAGGTGCTGGTATGTCTCGGTGAGAAGAGAGCCTAGGGTACTTGCTTCTGAATTTCCTTGGTTTAATATAGTCTGTGTCACTCACTGGCTGTATATTAAAGCCTTGGCTCTGGCTGAGAGGAATTCAGGTAGGTTAATTAATTAAACATTTTCATACTGGGGGTTACAAGACCTTTCAGGTCCGCAGGGAACATACAAATGATGCTATCCTCTGGGATAATATATCATGCATCTTTGCCTCTGTGACTGCCTTTATACATAGCCTCAGAGTGGATTTTTAATATTTCTGCAACTTGTTGCTGATCAAGCAATGTTCATGAAGTACTTCAACAATTTTTATCTTAGTCTTTGAAAAACAACTTGTAGTTTTCACATAGCTTCATCTCTGACCCACCATCCATATCTTTACCCAAGGCATGGAAGGCCATCACCATCCAAGTAACATCAGCTGAGAATAAATCCTCTAGTAGTTAGGAAGAAAATCCATTCTTAGTACTCTTCTGTATCCAATATTCTTTCTTTGACACTTCTTTTATTTTTCCTTTTTTTTTTTTTTAATAAAAACAGATATTGTCTAAATAGGAGAAGCAAATATATCTACATCTAAATGATGTTCAAGACTGCAGCACCGTTATTAGCTGTTTTCAAGAAGTTTTGAAGTGGCAAGTTTTAAATATTACCAAGAACAATGCTCCAGAAATTCATGTCAGTGATGAGCTCTGAACTAGTACACTGGCATTGCAAATCTCTTCACTTCATGTGTTTCTTCTTGCTCAGTGTGACATCACACTCACTGAGAAATAAACTCTTCTTCTTCTTTCAAATTCTGACACAATCACAGCACTGGGGTTGGAAGGTGAAGCTTTTGAGGAGTGCTGTAATTTACCATTGTGCCACTTCTGCGCTCTAAATTAAGGGTTGCAGTGACAGTAACTATTGAGAAAATTAGGAGGCTAGCATGGCAAGTCTTTTTTCTACTCTGGCAGAGCATTAAAATTTCTCACTACGAGTATTCAGGATTAATAGATAAGTTCCTAGCATCAAAGTGGAGGCAGAATGTGAAGGGGCTTGTTAGAACATGAATTAATCTTCATATAGCAATGAACAGATGTAGTGCTATGTTATGAGTTTGGGTGGAAATTCTCAGGTCTCTTTTCTTTCAGGTTCATAGTTTTATACTACAGATTCACCAGTGATGTGTCTTATATATTACAGTTTTCTTGACTCACATCAGGTTAATGAGGGCACTTTTGCTTTCCTTTTGGCCAAATTCAGCCTTTTTTTCTCCCAAAGGAAATTTCTTCTATAAGTACCATATGAAGGAAAAAATTCTGTGAAGCACTGAGGTGTTGTAGTTGCATCTGTATATCTGTCATATGTCCGCCAGTTGGTAAATTTTGTAATGCTGCTTTGAGTGTGGTGCCTACTCTGAAGGGGGGGAACATCTCCCTGAGCAGGCCCAAGCACTGATTTTGCCAGCAAGCCAAAATGAGGCAATGTAAGACAGATATTTGGTAAGTGTAAAGTAAAATTTATCTTCAGCCATTTTTCCTTTAATGAATCATTATAGTTCTGTTATTGAAATATATTACATTAGCATAAAAATCCACTTTTAAATGAGACCATCAGTATTAGCAATCATATCTATTCTCTGTAATAGTTTATTTACATGGTGCAGACGACTCAGACAAAATCAGTTGTGAATAAATATTATTTTGTTACATCACTAAATGTATCTTTTTCTATTTCCAAATTATTTGGGCTGTCTTTGAACTTAGTATCCTTGAATGAAAGCAGCCAAGTTGTTTCCTGGTTCTTGTATTACTGAACTGCAACAGAATTCCTGGGCTGGCTGAATGTTTGTGTGTGGCTCCTCCTAGACATCTAAAGCTCCAAACCCTGTAAACAAATATGTGAAAATTTTGTTATGTGTGTTCATACATTTCCTGCTTTTAAAAAGATGGACATTATTTTTAGCACCACCAGGAGGGGAAGATGATCTCTGTCATAAGTAGACATTTTCAAACATATATTGAACTCATGACATCCATAGCCATGCTCCCAATATTTTTTAAATCTTTCATTTCTGACCTTCTGTAGCTCAGAAGTAGATTGTGAACCTATGCAGATAGTCAAACACGTAAAACCTAACCTTTGAAGTCTGAGCAGCTTTCTCTTGTCTTCTTTTATTTCATTCATTAAGATAAACACCTACTTCCAGAGAAACCAGTTTTAGCTGTAGGAAAGGAAGGATGGAAACCCCTCCAGCAAGAAACTGAAGTGAGATCTTACAGTGACTAGCTGTGATGGTTTCAACAATAGCTCTCATAGGAATTGTGCATATGGAGTTTTTCAATTCCACATCCTTTCCCGTGGCTCACAACTATGAATAACATCTTAGTTTTAAGGGTTTCATGAAAAAATCAAACAGGATTTCCTTTTACTGCAAGTAAAAGCTGTGTTTTATTCACCAAGTCCCATTTTTGGGCACTTTCTTTTCCCAAAGATCAATAGCAATATGTGGCCTCTCCTCATTGTTGTTTACACACTGGTTTAACTTGTCTTTCCTCACTAGAATCACTCTTAATGTGATTCCACTAGTTTCAGAAATGTTGACATATTCCCAAAGCTATCAATAGCAAGAGAAATATAAACTCTGCAATTAGAGTTTAGTTTTGCTTTATGTGTTGTATCTTTTCCTTCTGGTCCTTATTTTGCATCCTTATTAAAGCCGAACATGTCACATTACTCAACCATGCACAAGATTATTTATCAGAGCAGTAAAGTGTTCTACAGACATCATAGTTTGCACTGTAGTTTGTACTGCAGCCTCAGTTTGTACTTCTGCTGTAACAATTACTTATTTTATGTTTTGCCATAACAGTGTTATACTGCTCCTATACACACCATAATTGTAAAACATACTGTGCTTCTGCATTCATTTAAAGAGCGACTACTTGATAAGTACAAAGTAATTAAGCAATAAGACATGACAGGCAGTGCATTTCTGGGGAGTTATTGCACCTCTCAGATGTCTTGAAAGATATGAGGCTAAAGGTTGAGTGACTTCAGCCACCTGAGAAGTGGAATAATCCCTCAGAAATGCATTGCTTACCACAGTTTATTGCTATTATGAAATGGAAATTATGAAACCAAAATAGGATAAAAAGATTAGATCTCTGCATTTATGGAGGATTACTTATACAGGTATGACATCATTGTCAGCTCTATATGTGTCCTGAGAGTTCTTAAAGACACTTTAGAATCAGCACATGAGAAACACAACTCATCCAAAACTGCTGTTTCAGCACTTCTCGTTACGAACTTTACTTAGACCAGCCCCCCAACATTTCCCTACAAAATCATATTTGTATTCTCGGTACAGACTTTGTCTCTGATACTAATCACACAACCTCAGGGGGTGTGGTTATTCTGAAATAATCATACCCCCTGGAGGATTAGAGGCATTTGGTTGCTTCCTTGCCTTGTGACACCCCAAGGTCATTATCTCATGATAATCACATCTCCTGGCGTTGCCTTATTGCTTAAGTGTAACACTAAATTTTAATTACAATGAAATAGAGCTCTTCTGGTAGTTTGTACAATATCCTGTGTGCTCAAAGCCAGATGGAAATAATGCCTAGCTTTTACTGTAATAGCATGTGGTGGGCTTGTGCTTCTGCACAATAAATGGTTATGTTTTTGTTGTTTTTTTGATGACAAAATAATTTTGAACTAAATTTGCAACACACCACTATCAAATTTAACTTGGATTCTTTTTGTAAAAATATAGTGTGAAGACATACACTGATAACATTCCAAATTACCACTAACACTGATTACTGAGTTTCACGTGAGTTTTCTGAAGGTAGGCAGAATAACATTTAGTCCTTTAGACATTTCAATCAGTCTTCAGTAAAATATGACCTTTGCATTGAAATTTGAAATACTAAATTTCAAATGTGATTTAAGATTTCTGATTCTTTCAAGAGACTCTGAAAAAAAAAATAAAATTCATACAGCATTCAGATAAGGAATGCATTTCTCATATCTTAACTCTTCAACTCCAAAGCTGGAAATGGCATTACATTATTAAAGATTTTCTGAGAAAGGTGAAGCAATTTAAATTTTCAAGTCCATGAGGTTCTTCTCTTATCAGTCAGAGTTAACTATTATGTGATAGTTTTGCTTAAGAGCATATATATGTATGAACTTGTTATGCATTTTCAATTGTTTACATATCAATATCTTAAAATGTTTTTAAACCACTCTCTGCTTTAAATAGAGAAGCTTTGGTATTTTGTATTTGCCAATTCCCTGGTAAGGATACTTGAGGGTATAGAAAATACAATTTTTCAAATCAAATAGATGCAAACATATAAGATATATTAAGTGAAATAATTTAAACAACGGAACAAGGAAACAGAAAAAGTAAAAACCATAAGATCTGTCGAGCTACATGGTACTATCTGAATGCATTATGTTTATATTTGGTTCTATACCATTTTTGATCCCACTTAGAACTGCACTTGTAACTTGAGGCATTTAAATAGATGTTTGCTGTTCATTCTTAGTAACTCTTTTGATATAATACAGCATTTTTTCAGAACACTTTAAAAGCATGCTTTTCATTCTCTTACTCTTTTTCAGATATCTACAACAAAGATAATAATATGAAATTCCTTGTGAAAATGATCAAAATGTATGATCCTAGTTTTGTCAGATTTTATTTTGTTGTGTTTTACCTTTCTGCTCAACAATTTGTCAATTAAATTTTAATATTGAATTTACATCTTCAAGGGGCATGTCCTGACATTTGTATTGTTGTTAACGTAAATTTTATTTCCTTATTAACTCATCATGAAAATAAAAATATTCTGCTCAAGTATGATCACAGATAAGGTTTGCTGTTATGTGCTTGTAGGAGAGAGAGTTTCAGGTAGATCACTGCACCACAACAAGTCTCCCTATTACCAGTGCCTTTTCTCCCACACATTGATGCCTTCTTGGAAACCAGTGACCATTTTCCAGCTGACTTATTAGGAATAGGTGCCATGAAGATATTAAACTTCTACATGCTGTATGAAAAGAGTGTGTCTCAAACAAGGGAGTTCTTAGTGTTCCTCATCAGTATATGAGGAAAACTTTCCTAATGAGGAAAAAAATGTATCAAAACATCCTTTAGTACACCTCATAGGACTGGTATGTGACAGATGTTAGAAATTAAATTTCATTAGATCTAATTCTAGTTAGATTTAGATTTTTTTTTAATGTTTTCTTTGAAGAGAGACAAATTCTTTCCTTATATGCCCTTTGAAATCAGTAAATCACTTGAGGAGGAATTAGTTCTAACCTGCAATGTCAAAGATCTGTTGGCTTCATTAGGATTATGGTGTGCGGCAAATAGTAAAATTTGACCAATCCTACTGATACAAAACTAAATTTATTCTGTAGTATGGGACAACAAAATGTAATCATTTTTCTGCTGTGCTGAAGTTTGCTGTCACTGACAAGCATTCATTATTTTTTAGTAGTATTGATACTGAATTGCCTAACAGAGAAAGGTTTTATTTTTGTCACTTTGTTGAGGAATAATAAAAATAATAATAATAATAATAA
>VXBC01003482.1:119794-131802 GCA_013399945.1 Ploceus nigricollis | reverse complement strand
CTTTCTTTACAAATACTTTATTTTATTTTATGTTGTGATCCTCACTAAGCACACTCATTGTTTGGCATAAGAAATGGTTAAAAAAAGAAGCAATGTTACATGTGATTCAAACTGCTTCCTTTTCTGTTGACTTTGCATTCCCCTTTTTAACATTTGCTTAACATTTGTAAAGAAGGTTACTTTCCAGCACCTAAATAATTCAGAAACAGTTGGGATTCTCATAAGAATTTTGCATCTTGCTCCTATTTCTGGGAGGTCAGGGCCAAGAACTACCTTTAATACTCAAATATTTTAAAAAGAGAATTTAGATGAGAGATTATTTTTTTAACTTTAGTGCATTTAGAAACTGACTGGACTATCTCCAAGCCACAGTTCTTACATTCTAGAAAATAGGATAGCTGGTTTATCGTTATGGACAAGTGGAGAACAAATTAAATAGAGTGTTTGAAAGAAATTACAATAAAGCATAATTTTTATTTCTTTAATGGGGGAGATGTGAACACTCAGTGAAAAGGTCATGGGAAGCAGTTACTTTTTACAAGGGTTTTGAGCAGAAAGCGAAATTTTATCAGTTAACTCTCATCAGCTAATGTGAAGATGTGATAAGGAAATTTAAATACGGATATATTGCAGATTTCTTTACCCCAAAAAGTGTCCTCTGCTTGCGCTTGCTGAAGATGCCCTCCACTATGCAAGAGAAACATTTCGTTAGTGCTGAAGCATCATCACCATTGGTGTCTGTGTGGTGGGGAAGTGGGGACCAATGTGACACATGGCTCCTCTACCTGCCTGAAGGATGCTGAGCTCAGGGATAGCATCTGCATTTCTGACAGGGATCTTGAATTCCTCAGTTTCTGGGTTTGCTGGCAGCAGTGAGAGAGATTTTTTTCCTGTTAATACCCACACTTCAGCTCACAGCCAGAGTTTGACCAGTCAGGCATTAGCATGCATTTTCTCCCTAAAATAATCTTCCTCATAAAATCCCGTGACAAACAACTTTTATGTACTTCCTCGTTCCTTTCATCTATGTAACTCTAAATTTTACTGGACACAATAAACTTTTCAACTACAAACAAGGGAGTTGCAACATTTTTTAGGAGCCATCAGGTGACAAAATTCCATTTCTCTTCCCTTTTAATAGGTAGTAATTATTTATATTGTGATATAAAGCCCTTTTTGCAATGTTATTTATATAGTAATTTTCATTATGCAAATGAAATAATAAAATAGCAGCAATGTAACATAGCTAATGATTTATAGTTACAGGAATGAGAACCTTATGGCTTGAACCATCTCAGAATATCTGGAATAACCTTGAGGGCATTTGAACACTTAAGTATCATCCATTTAGAGCTCTTAAAACTAATAAAGGATAAACACAAAGTGAATCTAGGGTATTTATAATAAATTCACTATTTAGAGGGGCTCTGGGATGTGTATTTAGAATTTCAGGTTTTGTGAGGGCCAGGCATATCTAAATATTTGCCTTTTTGACACCTGAAATTAATAATGAAACTCAGCATGGCAGTATATCCAAAAAAAATGCAGAAGAGAGAAATACCAGAAATTACAGAAAGCTTAAACAGTGAGAAGGCCTTGAAACATATGTATCACCAAAAGGAATAGCCATAAATCACATGCAAACACAGGACTGCAGCAAAGTGAAAGGCCCTTAGTTAGACTTTGGCAGCAAAACTCTACCTGTATTATTGATTTGAACTTGAATTTAAACAGCCACCCCTTCAATTTAATATCCCATTCTGAGGACATTAAAGCAATCTCACTGCTAAATAAAACAGAGAGTTAAAGAGATGTGTTGCTAGATATAGCAAAACAATGAAACAATTTAATTAGGCGATAATGTTTCTGGCACTGGAGTATACACAGCAATAAACTTTTTGTGGTTGATTAAATGCTGAAGTGAAGCAGAGCATGAAATCTTTCTCAGGGTAAGGAGCTGCTTCTGGCTCTTCCTGTTACCAGTGTGTCTCCACACTTCAGCAGGGCAGCAGGTCTCACTCGCAGTTCTCCTGTGACAGCTGCGGCTGTTGGGAGTGCATAATTCGAGGACCCAGCACTGACTTCGCTCCCATCCATTTTCTCCATCAATGTGTGCTGCTGTAGGCAGTAAATTGGCTTCCTTCACTTTCACAAATAGGATATAAATGCAGAGTACCTCCCCACTGCTCTCAAAAGAAGAAAAGCCATTGAATATTTTTAGGAGCCAAAAGTAAGTGCTGCTCCAGCTCCTTGTTCATGCTGCCTCTGAGGCATTAAAATATGTCTTGCTGAAAATTTTCTGCATTATTATCAAGTCTATAGGTCCTCATCATGGATTTTGTTGATCACTATTCTTAGTGACTATGTAAGGCTACTTTGGTTCATCTAGTATTTCTTCTGCGAAAATCCCAAGTTATTCCCATAAAGTAAGTTATACCAGACAATGCCATTGCTTCAATCAGTTTGGGTAAAGATTTGGAATAACTTTTTTATTGGACAGCACTCGATTTCTTCCCCCAACCGTTCTGTCTTTTTCCAGATGCATTTTTGCTGTTTGTGGGTACACTACAATTGAGTAGAAGATTTTCTTTGGGAACATGGTGGAAGAAATCACCTCAATTAATTAAAGAAAAATACTTTCTTAACACTGTCCATTTTAATTTTAGAAATGGAATAAAACTTCCGTTTGAACTCCTGAAGATCATTTCTGACACTTTCCCTTACAGTACTTTGCAGATAACCTAACTTTCAAGGAATGTCCTTGGTTTGGCCATTACATAATTCAGTACTTTGGAATACTTCTGGGATGCTCTGAAGTTATATTTTTATATTTAAAAGTCTAATTGCTATGTTCCTAGGTGAGCTTTTTAAATGCAAATTTAGCACATCTACCACCTCCATTCCTCTTCTGCTCCCATGATCATCAAATCAAGCACCCCTCTGTCAGTCTAGGCTTCCTTCAGATTTGTAACCTGAACTGAAATCTTAATGGGTCTTCCAACAATTAAATCTTTGACAAAAGCTGGTATTTCTTCACCATAGAATGGCGTGTTCAACAAAATGGCTTCCCTGGGGCCCAATCTCCATCTTTAAACAAAAACAGTTCTGGTTCTCTGGAGACATTATATTTATTGAATGTAAACGTCATAATAGCTTGACAGGTGTTGAGCCTTGTCTGAATTTTGTGATCTGAAGCTGCAGTATCCTACTGCCTGCCCCACAATTAATCTTATTGTCTTCATAGGGTCCCAGGGTCTATCTGCCCAGATAACAAGGGGCAAAGTGACCTGTCAGTTAAGCTTAGAAAAGTGCTAAATCCTGAAAGGGCACTTAAATCCAGCACTTAAAAGGACCTCCTGTACAGAATTGCCTTTCCTACCTTTCAACACTCTCCCTAGATAAGATGACAGAGGAAGGGCAAAAGAAAATCAAAAAACAAACTTAATAACAACTTCCCTTCCAAAGACCATGATTTATAACAAGATTGTGAGAACATTCTGTAGCTATTTCATGTTGAATTACAGTATACCTTTACAAGTGGCTGCTAAACTAGGAGTTCATGACAGGACTACTTGTGTTACTCTCATACTGTTCCTTGTGCTGCCACTAAAATTTAAAATGCGGTACATACAAAATAGATCTATAAATTTATGTAGTAACTATCCCAACAAATGCAAACTCATTCTTAGTAACCATAAAATTACCTTCTGTTATCTATCACCCAGAGAATTATAGTTTCATCACTTAGAACAGCCAGCAAAACTGAATAACACTGCCTGTTTACCCACTATTTCACTGTTATATTCAGTGCAAGTGCTGCAGCTTGCAGAGAAAAAGGATAAACAACAAAAAATTAAAGCCAAATATATGGTGTGGTAAATAAAGGTTGTGTTATCAGCTCTGCACTGAATATGATTTTTTTAAAGCCAGCATCTACCTCTTTAGCTGTTAGTTTGAGCCACAAATAAATCAATATAATTTTGGTCCCTAGATATGCCAACCAGCTTACATTTATGGAACATTCCACTGTCAAATTACTTTCATTAAACATGGCAACAGAATAACATACACAAACTGCATAGGTTTTAATAGCATACAAATTGATATAACTGTCTCTTTGACAGAGTGCTGGGAACAGTAAACCCCAGACTGTTAATAAAACTTTTCCTTAGTTCCTCCTCCCTGCTCTGAGTTGAAGGTGGCTCCTCTACCACTGTCACCGGAAGCGGTGGTTGGGTGCTGGCACAAGGGCATAACTCCTTGCCATCACAGGTGAATGCCAAACCCACATGTGCAGAAGAGCCATGGAAAGCACCCTTTCCATATCCTGGAATAGTATTTTTAGCCATGAAGCATCTGAAGCAGTGATCAGTGTAGAGAAAAATACTGCTGCGTCTTTTGTTTCACCCATCACAACTACAGAAATATAAGCACTGAAAACTCAGAGGAAGCTGTGACTAAAAGTTACAGCTAAAAGATGAAAGCATATTAGGGAATTTGGAGTATGTTTCAAATAATTGTTTCCTGATCACATATATTACAGCATGTTCAGCATATAAGGCTGAATTCATCAGTTGAGTTGTTTTACACTAATTATTTGCTCAGTCTAGTTAGCACCACTAGTGCTGTGTGTGAAGATAGGATCCGACTCCACACAAAGAAGCACTGCTTTTTAGGAGCCCTTCAATGGCACATTTTTAATCCTACCTTCAAATAGTTCTGCATTAAGAAAAAAAATCAAAATGCACTGTCATTTGGCTCTCACAGTATGGATTCCCAACATACATATCACCCAGATTCTATTTCCCAGTATAAAATCTGGTTAGCATCTGTTGTGATCTTCTTCTCAAAAATGTGATACAGAAACATTTCAGTCTGTTTCACTATTTATCTAGAGTTTATTCATTCAAAGTGTGATAAGAAACTTCTTTTTTTCTTTTCAAAATGTGTAAATAAAGCTTGACATCAGTCAGAAATCTAGGTCTTTTAACATTAACATTTGAAAATTGTGAATTGTCTGCCACAGAACTTTGATGATAATGGTCTTATAAAGGAATAAACAGGAAGGTCAAGCTGCCAGTGCCTCGTATACAAAGAAGAACTAGATCGTGCTGTCTGAATAAAGCTAAAAGTAATGTTAACTGATCTGCTACAAAGCACCAGGAATAATTTAGCATTTTAACCAAGCAATTGAAAGAGCAGATGAATACTTTTGCTTCACAATAGAGGGCTTAGACATTTGGGCAGTGAACTTCCATAAACCATACTTTTTGTTTTAATATTCATGTTTATTATCCAAATAGACTTTTTTTTTGATAAATTAGAAAAGCTCATTAAAAAAGCTTGAGTAAAGCTCAAAGGATGGAAAAATTATCTCTGACATTAAGATAAAATGCACATTACCAACCCTAGTCTGATTGTTTGCTCTAATGTGGAAGACTTGGATTTGCTGCATAGTATCTGATTTGTCCTTTGAAAACTCTGCATATCTCTGCCTTATTATGGTCACTTCCTCTCCATTTCAACAGACTTGGTTAACCCAAGTCTCTCTGCCCATTTTCTTTTCATATCTTTCCATTATCCTTGCCTTAGTGCCCTTCCTCATACATCCTGTTAAAGGAGATGAGAACCTTTCTTCCCTAATTTTCAGCCATTCAGATGTCTTTAGTTTTTTAGAAATATTTAAATTAATTTTTTTAAAAGCGAAAAATGAAAGGGAGAAAAAAAATTGAAAAGCAGCCGGTGTTTTCATTAAGTTCTTGTCAGCTGACACACCTCTGCATCCCTTTGGTTTACATGAGGCTTTTGTTTCTTTACCCAAACACGATGCAAATGAGTGACTCCACGGTGGTCAGCTTAGCATGGAAGTTGTGTGGGACAAGGACTGGACTTTTGTATAAATGGTGTGCGCAATGCCTCCAACAGAAACGGAGCACTAACATAGAATTATTCTACACTTTAATTGATATAGTGCCAATGCAGGATTTTTTATGGTGTTTCATTAAAAATGACATTCTGAGACACCTTCAGAATTAAATACAGCTACAAAATTAAATAAACTGTAAAAACTATAAAGCAAATTAGAAATAAAATCAGGAACATTTTGTTTTCTGTGTCAATTCCAGTAATGCCTGATTACTCAGAAGTAGATGGAGAGCTCCCCTGAATACAAAGACTGCACTTGGGAGCATAGAAATGGCCATGTTATATATAGCAACTATGATTTCTGCTCTTTAGTTTACTTTCTTTTTTTCATATTTTTTTAATCACACCAGCATAACTGTGTACCATTTCCTGTTCTATTTCTTCCTAATAAGCCTGAGGTTTATCTCACAAAATGAAAAGAGCAGCAGATTTTCTCTCCTTTTTTGCCAGTATGCTGACACTGCTCTGTATCAGTGCAAGCAGCCAACATGCTTCCTTAGGTGGAGGTGAATTGTCCTTTTCTGAAGGGGTATTTCAGCAACCAGCAAGAGTGAAATATTCTTTTCAACAGACCTCTCTGCAGCTTTATTTACAGATTATTCTAACTCTGCAGATGGATGGCAGCTTTTCAGAGCTAATCAATTTGCCAAAAGTCTTTAGCAAGGTCTGAGTTGTAATAATAGCACAACTGAAACAGTTTAAATCCTTTTTCTACCCCAAAATGTTGATGTTTATGGGAAGACAAGCAAAGAAAGCACTATTGATGTCTAAAATATATCAGATTCATACCATAGTTAACTGATTCCACTGAGATGACAGCACTGAAAGAATTTCAGTGACAACTGAAAACAAATAATTAGATGTCCCTTCTTAATGATAATCTGTTTCACAGAAATGTATCAAAACCCCATAATTTATTGTACCTCCAGTTATCTAGAGTTGTTGAAAATTTCAAAAGTTAGCAAGGTACTTAAGAAAATGAAATACTGATTCACATGATCCAGAGACTGTCATCATAATTATAAGAATCCAGACTGAAAGGTCAAGGTCTTTTCCAATATTTTCTCAAAAGTGTTCTTCTATAACTAATAACATTAACTTTCTTTTTTTGACTGTTTATATTTTTGTCCCCTCTCCAAGTGTGACTGTACCCTGAAATTAATAACAGTAACTGAACACCGGAGAGAATTAATACTTTAAATAGCAGCCATGGAAATGTGTGTTGGTGTTGAGTTTAGGTGGGGTCGTTTGCTCTCCCTTGTTATGAATTCACACACTTCATTTTATGATGAAATCTTTCAAACTAAGGTTAAGTTTATTTAAAAACAGTACTCAGATTTCACCAGGAAATTTAAGAACCAAGCCTGATGCATTATCTTTCAACTACTAAAATTTAAACTAGGAGTAATTACTCACTCTAAAGAGGACTAAATGAAGACCTCAAGACATTCACTACATATGGGAAAGCAGAAGAGCTTTCTAGATATCTTAGTGTCAGCATATTTAGGTGTATTTTCATGTCAATGTTTAGCAGTTCATTAGAACAAAGAGTCAGACCTCCATTTCAAGTTAATCCATATGAATATTCTTATTACTATTCTTATTATTCTGAAACATCTTTTACAGAACTCTGTTAGAGATAGGATGAACATTACTGCCCAGCATTACAGCTGTATCTGTATTAATAAAAAATATGGACTGTGCATGGCACAACCCATATCTATACAGCCAAAATTTTTTCACCTCTCAGAACAGACTGGTCATCTCTAAAGAATATGCTGAAATACTCCTTGGTCCACAATAATCTCAAAGTCATGCACAGGGACACTATGAAACAGCACAATTTTCACTATTTTGAAGCTGTGCTGCGGACTTCCCCAACAAGTAAATGAAATACATCATCTTATGTCTGTGCTCAGGCCTGCACCCTGGCTTTTTTCAGTTTGCTGCTACACACATCACCAAAAAATTCAAACACAAAAGCTACTGTGTGCTTTGTTTATAGATTGCAACACATTAGATGTCATAAGAACTGTTTTGTGCAAAATAGGTCAGAGTTCATTTGTATTATACTGCATCCAAAATCAGTATAGATGTTTACACCATCAAATACTCTGAGACCACATAGAGACCTGGAATACATCCAAAGTTTAGAAGTAATGCAGAAACTTTAGCTTAGACTGTTATCAGGATGGAGCTGAAAGGTAAATTTTGTAAGGATGAAGGCATGTGAAAAGAACTTAGGATACACAGGTGCACATTCTGTTCTATCTCTTGACTCATCTTTCTCAATGTACCTTAACCTGCTTTTCTGTCTCATCCACCAGTTATGTTTTGACTCTTTAGAGATTTTTGAGGGAATGACTGATATTTTACCTACTTCTGCATTGCAGCTGTACCAGCTGGGCCCATCTTGGCTTTGACCTTTATAAATTAAAATAAGATTTAAACCAACATGAACATTCAGATGAATAACACTCAATAGTGTCATTGAACATGGATGGCAAAAATCAGCACCCTTTCCCCACTTCCTTTGTTTCCCAGTTGAGAAGAAAAACAAAATTAAAGCTCTGCTTTATGGTGCATGCAAATCTCTGGATAAATACAGACTTCTAAATTGGATGTCATGTGTGTGTCAATAGTGCAACATATCACAGATACAGGTAATCTCCTTAAGGAGAAGACATGGTATTTAATGTGTCTGATGGATGCCCTTTTATACTACAACAATATTGAGGACTCCATGACAAACTCCTGACAGCATAAACAAATTTCGGGCATGCATGATAATGATGAAAAATCTTAAAGTAGTCATACAATTTACAGTGGAGTGTCAAAGGTCTTTTGTAAGTCAGTGTATCTCAGTAAAGCAGGAAAGTTTTCACCAGGAACTGCATCAAATAACCTGTCAATTACATTATTTGATTTTTGTGGCTCAGCTTGTCCTTAAGGTTGTTTTTCTAGAACTATGTCAATACCCTTAAAGTTCCTACAGTACAACATGCCAGTAGCTGCTGTTTTGGCACAATTTCTGATACATTGATGCATATCAATCTAATCATTTAAAGGCTCATCTTCCAAAGGGAAACAACTGAAAGATCATAGCATCATATTTCACAGTGGAGTGGCTGTCATCACAATATATCACGCATGTATGCAAAGGTCATACTGTAAATCTGTTTCATTAGGACCAAACATGGAAGAAGGAGAAGGCAGCACATGAGGGAATTGCTGATGCTACAGAGAAGATAAAGTCACTTTTACACGTAACTCCCACAGCTATTGCTGCCTTTTGCTGTATATTTGTACTGTGAAAAAGAGTTTTCTTACACACTTTTTCATCCTTACAGAAGATTTTCTTCTCTGAGATAGAAATCTACATTCTAATATTTGTTACTGAAGACAAAAATGTCCTAAAATCCAGAAGAAGTACAATAATAACAGTTTGGGGGGTTAAATCCAGATTGTATTATGTTTTCACTACAGCTTACCTCTCTTTTGTAAATCTATATTAGCTCTGGCCAGTAGCATGCAAATGGTAGGTTAGGTATGTTTTTCTCTTTAAAGGAAGTTGCTCAAAATGAAAGAAAAATTATGTAAGCATTATTTTTTCTGACTTTTCCCTCTCTATGGATGAATGTATAACTGCAAGGCATATTTCCATATTTCCTTTTCCTCTGTTTTGCAGGGCATATATCCACTAGCCATGCCTAAAAGCAACTTAATAAGTGATCTTAATATTCTTCATCCTTCTGGTCCCCTCTGCTTGCTTGAGTCAAATATGCAATTTCCAAAAGTATTTACAAACATTTGAAGACATTTGACCTCTTCCTGCATTGAAGGAGCTGTAAAACTCTGGATTGAAGTGAGCTATGTGAAACCTGCATTACTGGAAGTTTAAGAGACAATTTCACAGAGTCCAGACCAGATATTATCAGAAATCACCATCTTGCTATTTCTCCCATTGTGTTCTAACCAGCCCGCGTGAGCAGCAGGACACGGGCAGACTGTGATTCACACAGTGTTTTTTAGTAAGGCATTTGAATCATAGCCACTGATTTATTCACATATCCATAATCTTTTATTCCCATTGGTCAAACTTAAAAAAGGTTGAGAGACCTTTGACTTACGTATTTCGGTAATGGCTGTTAAAATCAATTCTAGCATTAAAGTCTCTAAGAATGAACAATGCATTGAGTGGAAAATTGATTAAATGGTCAAAGAACAGTCCTTTGTGGCCTCGTTTGCTTTTTCAATTAGTACAGATGTCACAGCTGGTCTGGGTGGCTCTCAAACTTTCACAAAAAAATGTCCTTGAAGCTTTGTCTTTCTGTGAATCTTTTTCTTCTTAGAAAGATGATGTTGCATTGAAGCTAGCAAGCACTTCTGTATTTTTTTGTACTCCATTTCCACTAGAAATCAAACAGTCATGAAAACTAATTGTGCACTTGACTGATAAGACACTAACAGGAAAAAAAATAAAATCCTTCTAGGTGAACTAGTGTCTTTTAAGGAACTTGATTTCAGTGTCCTGGTGGATTCCACTTGAATTTGTTTCCCTCCTTTAGGAATTATGGGAATTAGTTCACGCACATGTTTGGCAGATGAGAGCTGACAGGGAGATGACTCATAACTGCAGCTATCTCAGATTGCTTTTGACCAGAACTCCTGGGTCTACAGGTGAAGAACTGATGGGAACATGCATGAATTCATTTAGGGGAGCTCCAGTAAGTCATGTGATGAAGGCACTTAACTGGGATTTAGATGATCTGAGTGCAAGTCCAATCCTAGTTCTGCTACAGACTTACTATTTGATGTTGAGAAAGTCATCCTGGGAATGATTTCTCACGAGCTTTTAGCATGGTCTAATTCTTCTGTCATTGACTTCCACATAAAAATAGTTCCCAGCATGTGCCATGACATGAAATATCATGTCTGTATTTGTAACCTATTGGTGTGTTGTCTCTTAGAAACTATAAGTAAGGTAATAAATCCCTAATTTCATTGCTTTAAATAAAAATGTTAGGGATTAAATTATTTTCAGTGTTCAGCTATGTAGGAGAAATGGATAGGAGATGATATCTGCACTGTTTCTCCCTTTTACCTGCTGACTGCCATGTAACATTCACAAATGTAAACACTGGGATTGTTTCTTTATTTTAGCTATGCAAACAATTTAGTTATAAGAGGCAACAGGCTTTGTTTTAGTGCCTTAATGTTTTATTAATTTAATTTTCTACAAATTCTTTTTTAATTTTGCCTTATGGCCTAAATTTCCCTTGATATTTGTAATTATATTTGTTTGTGATTATACTGCAACATACTGTAATTTTCGACCAGCTGACAATGAACAAGAAGTTTTATCTAATATCTTATAAAAAATAAATATAAAGACTGACATGGAGATCCTTTAATTTACTTTTTGCAAATTCAGAAATCAGTTGCCTGATTAAACTTAATGCATTTGAAACTATACATTTCATCAGACATGTAAAACACATGACCCAAAGGCAAGTCCCTTGTTGAGTGGCTTTAACTGCCACCTAAGTTGCTGCAAGTTGTTTCAACCTGTGCATAGACTGAATTCCGCCCATGATATTTGGAATAATGGAGAACCATATAATGGATTAAATGGCTGGCCTAACTTAAGTAAGTGATGTGCTTACAAATGAAGCCACTGTCAAATACTTCAGGTTATCTCCCAAAACAATCAGATCATTTTGAAGTTTAGACATAATGAAACAACTGCTTTGCAATTTGGGTAGCCATAATTTGGTGTCCTAAATGATAAGGCTTACTTGGCATTATTTTGCATTGCCTAATATAAAAATTGTATTCATCCAAATGCTTGCCCTGGACTCTAAAAAAGTATAGATTAGCACCGTACTTCAATAAACACAGTTTTTTGGTCTGCCTACATTATCTCCTCTTGTTCCTTCCATCACATAATATCAGGATAAAATATTTTTTTTTCTGCAAAAGTAGCAAGAGGCAAAGTTGTGGATGAATCTTCATATTCATCCCTGTGAGTAAAATAGACTGTGTTCTGAAGGAATGTAATTTGTATGAAGGGCTGGGACTCT
>VXBC01003482.1:101825-119017 GCA_013399945.1 Ploceus nigricollis | reverse complement strand
TGGTTTTTGGTACTTGGCCAAGCGTCCTTAAAGGAGCCCTATATGCAGCTTTGGTCCATGGACAGTGGTGAGAGCACTCACCACTGTGAAGGAGGAAAGGAGGGTGTCACCATGGCAGATTTCTCTCCGGGTGGAGCCATGGGTGACATGGAAACATGGGAGGGTTCAACTGTGTTTCCTGTGAGGGTCTGTGGTGCAAGAGAGACTCCTCTCTCCCTTGATGAATGGAGAATTGATTCTTTGAGTGATGATGACTTGGTTGGGAACCTGAGGTGTTGTCTGATTTTGGAAGGGTGGAAATTGGGGGAGGCGGAGAAATGTTTTGGGAGGTTTTCGTTCTGCTTTCTGTGTGTTTTTCTATGCTTTTGTAGTTTAATAAAGTCTTTTCTTTCTATCTCTTAGTTTTGGGCTTGCTCTGCTCTGTTCCTGGTCACATCTCACAGCAGTTGCTGGGAAGAATATATACTCATGGGTGCACTGGCATTGCGCCAGCGCCAACCCATGACAAGGAAGAAACTGTGGAGTATGACTTCTCCTTTTCTGTGACACAAACTTTTACTTCCGCTTTGGAGAAATATATCCAGAATTTCACATTTACTTGCGATGAAGCCTGACTTTTTAAAATATGGCGTCCTCTAGGAGACAAACCCATAACCATTCAAACACATCCATAATTGAGAAAGGAATAATACAAAGTTTCTGTTGGAAGGATTAACCGAATCTGGTTATTGCATGCTGTAGATATTATTTCAATTTTCTTCAATTATGCAGAAATATTATTGATTTTACTGAAGATGATGTACTGAAGGCATGTCTTACAAACATTTTTTGCAAGGAAGGCCAAGTGTACACTCTCCTCTGTCTCAAGTCCTACCTTAGCTTTTCCAGAATGCAACCATTCACTGTGTCCATCTTGAGGCAGAGCTGAACAGGTGGCATAAAGAAAATTTGTTCCTTACTGGTATTCACAGGGATTCCTGTTGTCAGTGATTTTCAGAGTAGTACATGTAGATCTTTAGACTATTATAGTGAGTAGGAGGTTATGCAAGTGGCTACTTGTTCAATAGTACAGAGTCATCAGCAAACTCTGCCACCTTGCAATCCTCTTACTTCAAATTATTAAAAAAATATATTAAACAACTTGATTGTAGTACTGACCCGTGAGACACTCTATTATTAATATATCTCTTCTTTGAGGTTATAACTATTTATTTCCTATCATTTAATCACTTTTTAATCCATGACAAGCCTTTGCCCCTTACTTCATTGTTATTTATTATCTTTAATATTCTTTTATGAGGGACCTTTTCTAAAGCTTTTTGAAATCCAAGTAAATTATGTCCATTGGGTCATGTTCATCTACTGCCTTATTAATATTTTCAGAACCTTCTAACACATTAGAGAGGCACAATTCTCAGTTACAGAAAGGTTGTTGGTTTTTCCCTTGCCATGTATATTACAACTCTCTAAATGTTGCAGTACTATTTAATTTTCAGACATTGTAACAAACTGTAACTCTCAAGATATCGGATCCACTGCGATCCCCGACGTTGCGAGAATGATTGGTATCTGACTCTATTGATTCAGAAGTGCTGAACAATTGCTTTATTAAAACTATAGTATATTACATTAATATACTATTTTAAAGAGATACTATACTATACTACATACTTACTTACTATATCATACTTACTTACTAACTAACTATCACTAACTAGAAAACCCCATGACTCTGTCTTTAGAGTCCGGACACAGCTGGATCCAATTGGTCCATGAATCCAAACAATCATCACCAGAATCCAATAAAGCAATCACTTCAGGTAAACAATCTCTAAACACATTCCACGTGGGGACAAACACAGGCACAACAAATGAGATAAGGATTGTTTTGATCCTTCTCTCTGTACTTCTCCAGGAAAAATCCTGAGAGAGAGAATTATTTCTCTCTGTTCAGAGAATGTGAATGCCACATCAAGACATCCCCTAAATCCTTAAAAAAAAAATGTACTAATGACTTTCCTGTTCTCAGGAAGCATGGTGATTGGTAAGGGTATAGTGTAATTTGTTATTAAGCTACTCAGTCAGTCAAATAATTTGAAGGATGGCTCCAAAACTTTCTGTGAAGAAGATTCATTTCCAAAGAAACCACTTTATTTAGTTAAAAAATAGCTTCTGAAAGAGGAGCTTTATCACCTTATTTCTTCAGTTGTGATGAAATACATACGTACATTCTTAGGCAGCCAATTCTTGCACGCATTATCCCCACTTCTTTAGTAATGCACACCAAGAAACCAAGGGAAAGAATTATTCTGAAAATCTTCCTTCTTTAAAATTACATCAGAGGACTCAGGAAATCTTCTCACTCATCGCTGTTTTAGTACTTTATCCCTTCCAAAGTTGCCATAGTATGCTGACAATCTTTTTCCTATGTGAGAGGTAGAGCTAAATGTCAGTCACCTTATCCTTTCCCATGGTGGGCCCTTGGTCAGAAAAACACTGATAAAAGGGAGAAAGAGACAGGAGAGCTTATGATGGCTTGTTCACCTCAAGAAAAGTTATTTGACTCTAGATCCAGGGCAGCCACTAGGACCAGGCAGCAATATCCAAACAGTGTATCTGCAGGCAGGTCAAATGAGAAGCTCATGGACAGTGTTGTAATGATTTCAAATAGATGTTCTGTCAAAGTGGGAACATGGAAAATGCAGAGTCCTTCCTTTCTTCTTATGCCTGAAGAGTTCAGGGAGTGAATTTGGGACGGAATTGCACAGAAATAAGAACTGTGCATAACTAGCAGAAAAAGTTGTCCTTTCCTTGAAAGATGAGAAGGACCTTAGAGCTGCAGATATTCTCAGTCTGTCACAGAAACATGCACATGTGGACAAACCATTGCAGGCAAGTGGTATCTGGTGAAAAGCTCCAGGAGAGCTAGGTATCAAATCACACCTACAGTGTGTAGCAGGATGCTTTTTCCTGGGTGCTGAGCTCTGGAATATGGTCAAGCAACTCAATGTCCTATTTGCAAATTTATTAGTGGTGGACCAAGACGGGTCCCATACACTGGTTTTGGTCTTGAATTATATTAAAACCAGTCTGGCAACTAATCCTGAATCAATGTCCTTATAGTGAGGGAAAGATTTGGCAGCTAAGCTGCTAAGCTGACCTGGAGTCAGCTTTCACACAGTCTATCACTATACACTGTAAAATCATACACTTGGGTTCCTCAAACATATACCTTCTTGGAGTGTGTGTATGAAGTTTTCTCCTTTGGGTAAGAGGATACTCCTTGAGGTTGAGTGAAAGAGATCTGCCCATGAGCGTTGGTGTGGTGAGTTACATCAATCTCTACTTAATAATGGTTTATTTTTTATAGCTTTATTATAACTGCTTTTAATATAATTGCTTCACTATAGTGCATTATCATATCTTATACTATACACTACTTGTAGTTTTAGCTTTTATACTGTGTAATAAATAATTCTGATTAAGATCATTTGCCATAAAAAATAATTCATTTAATGTAAATAGATCTTATTTGCCAGATCTTTAGATCCTGTGGGAAAAGTTGCTTAAATTATTGACAAAGTCTGGGGCTAAGATTGGACCCAATCACACCTAGGCTCCTCTCTGAGAAGGAGTTTAGGATGAAAAGGTGTCCTCATGGCTCAGTGGTAAGGCTTCTATAGTAAACTTTGTCTGAAACTCCCACTCCATCTACAAGTGTGAGACCAGAGCAGGATGCAGGAGCTACTGGGACAAGAAGCCAAAGTTTATCCAGCAGTGGTTACAACTCCCCTAGACACTATTGTACAGGAACTGAGTGTTACAGATGGCAGCCAGAATATACAGGTTTCTTTATACAGAATATATTACTCATATTTGAGATTTGAGTCTTCTCAGCAATGCTCAATTGACAGCATTACTGCAGCAGACTGTGGGACTGAAGTTCTGACTGGGCTGTCAAAATTTGACATTTTTGGTCAGTCTGAAGTTTCTGTTCCTGGAATTATATTTGCGAGGTTCAAACCAGATAGGGCTTTCAGGCACTGGGAGACAAGCAGCCCTGAAGAACTTATACTGTGCTCATCACATCCAACAAGTCAGGAGTTAAGGGGCAACTGTGGTTTCACTACAGAGAAAGTGGTTGTACCCAGTGAATCCTGGAATACTGCCCTCGTAATTAAGATCTGGACATTCAGATAGTGGTGAAGGAGTATATGGTCAATATAAATGACAAATTTAAACACAGACAGAAATAATTTTTACTCAAAATATTACAGGAGGGGCAGCACCATAAAAAATATCCATTTGACAGATAGGAATCTAGGAATCTCTTTGGGTTTTTTCAGTTTATAATGGCACCTGGTCGTTGTTGTTATTTCTTGGAAATGATAGAGCTGCACACATTATTGAGATAATATTCTTTATTTAATTTATCATTGGACTTAATATAATCTCCCTCCAGGGCTCATATGCTTTGCCTAAACAATGTGGATGGAATTCTTCATAACTTGCCCAGCGTTTGAATAAGCATTCACAAATCCACTCCCATGATGGATTTGTGCAGCAGGAAAGCAGTGTTGGTTTGTATGGGCCAATGTTTCAGTTCTTGGCTTTTACCAGAGGGTGTTTGAGATCATGGTAAATTATTGCATTTTGGCTATTAGCTGAGTATGATTCCTAAATTACACACTTTTCCTAAAAACTGTGTAACTAACAGAAAAAAAAAAATAGAGCTGTCTACTCAAGTCATCTTGCTAGCAGTATGATTTTATGTCCTAAACATTATCAAATTACTGGAGTCTGAGAAGATTAAAATAGTGCTGAACAGGAATTCAGAAATATTTACAGATCCCTAAGGTGGGAAAATTATGATAGTGGATTGGGTTTGTTGCCAGTGGAACAAGTCAGGTTCTGAAAACTGTTTTCAAATTAGTCAGACTTTTTTCTAATGAAAAACTGTGAAGAATTGTTTGTTGGAAGCAACTAAAAAAGTGGAAGTTTACACCTCAAATTGAAATATTTTTTAGTTTCACCTTCTTTTGACTCATTTTCAGCACATTCTGCTTTTTCATTGCAGAAGCTTCTTATCTTTTAATACCTAATAAATCTCTAACTTAATTATAGTTAATATAGTGTTGTCAAATACTGAGAAATCATGAGTAAGGCTTCCAGAATTTATAGGTTTGGGTTGGTTTGTGGGCTTTTTTACTGCCTGTTCTGTGTTCTCCTTGTTTGACTTCTATCTTTCGCAGTTTTAGGAAATGATTTGGGCTTTTTTTCTGCTTAGATATCAGGACTGGAAACATGATTTTTTAATGGAAGTTAATAGCCTCCTAATTAGTATAAATCTAGGAGCTAGGTCTTAAGGAGAAGCATCAAATATCATGAGGCTAATAATAAAATTGCAAGAGCTGGCAATATTGTTATCCAAAAATGAGTTAAGATTCCTTATTTTGCCAGAACAATAGTCATTTGTCTCAAATTTATCAGTAGCCTTTTAACTTTTACAGTTATGTCAGAGGTGTGGAAACATTTATTTTTATTTCTTACCTACAATTTTCTTGTCTCTCTCTTAACGATGTTGTCTGGGTCTTCAGGCAAAATATTACACATCAGCTTGTCATTAAGTCACAGTTTTGAAATAGAGCTTTTTACTCCATCCTGTGTATCCACTGATAATTAAATAAGAATGCCAAAGTACTTCCTTTGCAAACTAGATTTTTCTTTTTTTTTTTTTTTACTTCTTTTGCATTTCTTTGGGTTTAGTTTTTTCCTTTCATTTTCTTTCCCTCTGTTATTATTTTTTCTGTTAGTCATTCACTTTTCAGAGATTAATGTGCTCCTTCCTGAGAACAGAAAGAAAAAGTACAGTAAAATATGATCAAATATTAGCTGAACTGCTAACAAATTTGTTGACAACAGGATAAACTGATACTCTGCTATGCTGGTTCATTTAGGATATGTGAAAATGACACAAAAACACCCCTGGCACAGGTTGGTCAGATAAGCTGTGGATGTCTCATCCTTGAAAGTGTTCAAGATCACATAGCTGGGGCCCTGAAAAACCTGGTCTAATGAAAGGTGTCCTTCCCCATGGAAGAAGCATTAGAACGAGATGATCTCTAGAGTCCCTTCCAACCCAAACCATTCTGTGATTCTATAATGAGCAAAGAATGTGTTTTTTCCCCCAACAGCTGTACCAGCAAAAATGTAAGAAGAACTTTACACACAGGGCTTTAGAAGTCTCCCTTGGTAATTTGTTGTGCATACTGCTGCTGTGTACCTCAGCAGAACACTAAAATTATTAGGTAAGCATCCGTGTGTACTTGAAAAGATTAGAGATTATCAGTTTTGTAAGAGATTAAATACATCCTGTCTATGCAGAGCTGCCAAGATTTGTCATAGGCAGGAAGGCAAAATGGAATCTGGCTGTATCAGAAATGAGCAGTGGAACCTGCTCTTGCTCAGAAAAACGAAGGGGTGGAGGACAATGAAGAAAGGACAGCGGCAGGGTGGAAATACACAAAGAAAAAAAAAACCATTAAAGACTATTCCTAAGATAAAACCGCTGCCACTGGGAGGATGGCAAAAATGGAAAGCTGCGGTTGTGCCTGTGAAAGGGCCCAGTACAACCAGCCCAGAAGCTGCTAGTGACCATCCTCATTGGCCCCTGACCCTGTGTCCACACTGGCTTTAAAATTTAAAATGATATGCTATGCCATGTTAAATGCCCCATAATTTTAAAAATGTGCTTTTTTTACTATTTTTACCATACCTTTCCTATCTCTGAATCTTGACAGCTCACTAGAACACTGGGGAGTAGCAGACATTCATGATCACAAAGCTTAGATCTCTAGATATCCTTAGAACATGTAATCTTTTTCAGTCTTTTAAAGAACACAACTTATTTTGTACTTCACTGCTAGACTTGCTCTCAGAAGTAACATTTATTATCAGAAGATGATATGAAGGTCATGAGTAGCACCGAAATTGGAGTTGCATGTAGTTTGGAACTCACCTATTGACATGGCTCTGTATACAGCCCTCAGAAGCAATGTCAAAATTCAGGAGACCACTGAAGTTCGCAAGAAGCAGTTGCTATCCATTTAAAAAGGAAAAACTGCTTAGGTGCTAGATATTAGAAGCCTAGATTATTACTGCCTGGTTTTAATTCTGTACATTTTTATAACACATCAGATCAATTATATTTTCAGTTTCATTGCACAGTAAAAGACCATCAATCGTTATGACCACCAAATCTTAGTTCAAACACAGGAGTGGCAATCTGCTTTGGACTTCATCTATCATCTCTGGCAAATCTTGGGAAGACTTAGCTATATATTTTTAGCTCATATTGAAAAACACATTGAAAATGGTTTCATTACAGGGTAAAGGACAAAAAAAAAGAAGAAAAAACCGAGCACCCCCTCCCTTATTTTCTGTAGGGAAGTATTACCTCAGAAATGTTAAAATATTTTATCTCTGATATAATAAAATAGCTATATCCTTCAAATGTTTTAGATCTCACCTGTACTTCAGCGATGGGTCAAGCATATGCCAGATCATGCAGTATGTTTTGGGCCTCACCTGTTTTAGAAGACTATGCTTTCCATTTTCATGTTTAGCTAAAGTATCAAGTTATGTATCCAAAAAGTAACAGCAAAGACCAGAACAAAGCTCAGGGGGGTTTCTCCCATCTTCACAGTCATGGGTTTATTATTTCTTCCTCTATCCTGCTAGCTTCCCCTTGTTCAGACTGAAATTATTAAAGGCAGATAAATATAAAAAAGTTTTATATTTAATTTATTTTATACCTTATCTAATATTATACATAAGAAATACTGCATATTATAATTTTTGTACTTTTATGAATTTATTATATGTGTCTTTGGATACTACAAAAAGAACAGCCTTTCCCCACAACTTGCCTGTTGCCATTCATGTTCCCTCGATTTTTTTGCATTTAATTTAATGGAATCGTATGATGTTTTTCCAGCCAAAGCATTGTGCAAGTGTGTGCAGGATCATAACAATAAACCCTTCTCAACACCAATTAAGAAAACAAGACAAGTAAATCCAGTAAAAATCAGAGTTTTCAGTAAAAATGAAAAAAATTAAATAGCACAGGGAATATTAAAATGAGTGAAGTGGAGCTTCTGAGATGAGATATACAGTGTAAAAATTTGATCCTTTCTTGTTTTAGCAGGCTATCTAGGAAAAAGAGTTGTAACTCCTTTAAGCATCACCTTCCTTCACAGGTTTTGGGAGTCAGTCATTCAGATGGAGGAAAGTTCTGTGGATAGCTTGGCAGGTCAACTAACTGACCTTGTTAATCTGTGAAGGGGCTATAACTCAGACTGTCTAGCCCACTGCTCCTCCTGCCACCTGCCTCTCCAAGTAAAATCTATCTCAGATACTCATAGAGGATCTGCTTCCTCAGAAAACCTGCGTTAGGAAAGGGCAAAATCCAAAAGCCCCCTCAAAAGGAGGTGGGTACTGGAAGCAGGACTCTCAAAGTCTTGAGTGACAAGATGAAAAGCCATCCTTCCTGTCCATCATTTAACAATGGTGGTGGATCGCACACAGAGGGCCAAGGACCTGCTACCAGAGGGAATGAAAGCTAATGGCAGCCCTCCTACAAGTGAAAATAATTAATGAAAAATTTATTACCTGTATTATAGAAATTGCTGCTGGATAGTCCCCAGATAAATTAAATTAATAAAGTTGCAGAGTAATTAAGCCATATCTTTCTGTTTTCTTGCATGGCTGGGGCTGATGCAAGCTCAGCAGAACAGAGGAAGGGGAGGATATAGTTTTGAAGGGCTGAAGTTTGAAAAGCAGAAGACTGAGTATATTAAAAAAGAAACTCGAAGTAAAGGGCCCATAGACAATGTGAGCATAGGCTTTTGAATAGGTTATTATGCTTCATTTTGGGAATATTACAGTTTAGGGAAGTTTCAGAAATGTGCAGAAAAAAATCCCAGTGTTTTTGCAGAGGAAAAAAATTGGTCCTGTGAGACGAACAATAGAATAGAGCTACAACATATTTTTTCAGTGCAGTGACACATTATCTGTTATAAATAAAACTACATATTATGTGTACATTCCATGTAATTACTCTTTGAAGTGAAAAATTTTCAGATTGAACTTTCTCAAACTTTCTGACACAAATTGCTGTACTACATATTGATTTAAAATTAGAAGCAAAACTTTTGAGAAAAATGAACATTTGTTACTTGTCTTGACAATGTATGAACAAATTCCTTACTTTTCTGAACTTCAGCTTTATTAAGTAACTTTCTATAAGACAAGTTTCAGCAGATCAGCACAAAATTTTCTTAATTTCATTACAGGCTGTAAATTAAAATTAATGAGGCTGACACCCACAATTAACAATGAAAAATGCAGATTGTTATAATTACTTAAGCAATAACATTGCTTTACATAGAAGACTTAAGGTGCTCCACAAATTATTTACAAGTGTTACATAAAACACAAAAAATGACAATTTCAATTTATTTTGTCAGTATAAAAAACAAAAATCCTTACTAAAACCTTTCTCAATTGGGAATCTCTCGCCATGCATAATTAAGCAAATTTGATTGCAATTAAGCCTGGCTTCTACAGTGGAGTTTTAATTAATGCAAATCTGGCATCTACATCTATAAGATTAATTTTTGTGAATTAAAAGAAAACAACAAAGCATATTTGAAAGTGCAGTTGCATTGTTGAAAGGATGGAATGCAAAATCTGATTATTTTTCAGTCTTCCATGTGGATAGCCTTTGACTTACACTTTAAGGAGGGATATTTTATTTGGATCTATTGTTTTGTTTCTCAAAGCATTCATTATTAAGCAGGATCATAGCAATTACATGAGGTTTCATCTAAGGAACATCTTTAAATATAATTATATACATTTAGAAGTGGAAATGAATTATAATATAGGCTAAGGAATGAGGGCACCATTACACCACGCAATGTTTTTTCTGAAGTCACTGTTCTCCTCTTGCATTTGGAGCATAGAATATTCTGTGGCAACTATAGGAGTCCTGGAGAGGTTTTCAGATATATTTTAATAAGATTTTCCCTTAAAAATCCCCAAAATTGGAATTACTTCTATAGGACCTGGGGAAAGAAAAATTTATATTTATTTAGCAATGTTTTTGAACTGATTTTTAAGTGGTTTTTTCTGTCTTAAATTTGTTTGTTCTTAGCATCTTTAAAAGAAAAATTCTTTATTTGGAATTCTGTTCCTTTGAAAGTGTCCTATAAGAGTTACCTGTTCTGTCAATCTTTCTATATAAAATATTTGGCTTTAGAATCCGCTTGGCTTTTCTTCCTCTTAAATACAGTACTCTGTAATTTTATTTTATCATTTGTGTGATAAAACGGTCAAATGGAAATGGACCATTAGCAGGACAATCAGATATTGCATTAAAAACTATTCTTCTCATTGGCATGCCAGAAGGTAAATTTCATCCAGTCTCTCCATATGGATGTCAGTCAGGTAATTCCAAGAAAACATTTACTGGGTTGGCAGAAAAGCTCTGGCTGACATGTAATTTTCTATTGCTCTATTTTTTTCTTCATCTTTCTTTTGGAAAAATATGGACTGGGTATACAGAGAAAGTATCAATTCTTTTTCAGTCAAGGATGAAAAGGCTGAGTCAAGCCTGTGTTGGAGAAAAGGTCAATGCCAAGATCCAAGTCCCTCTGGGAGAAAATGAACCCCAAAACTTGCATGCAGATTATTGGATGTCTCTGACCCTGATATGAGAAGTAAAATTAGAAGCTGTGTAGTTTTTCTTCCTATCTAATACAGCTTCTTTCCTTGTCTTGTAATTTCTTTCCTTGTCTTTGCAAAACCCAAAAAGTCTCCATTTTGTTATATGAAACACCATCTGAACGGAAAATTTCCCAAAGATATTCTGCCAGAGGAACTGTTCTTTTATGTCAGGAAGAGTACAAAATCAAGTCCTTAAGGGGCTATAAATGCTTCCACACTTGGTTCCCCCAGTGCAATCATTATTACAGCTCCCAAAGGCAGCCTCCAAAGCACCAAACTCAGGGTACTCACAGGGCACTGCAAACAGCAGGAGGTGAGACTAGCCTTGCAATCACATGCACCACTTATACAGCAGTGGATTTAAAAACTTCAACAGTCTTTTTGTTCTGCTATGTTTTACAAGACAGGTCTATTTACAGATTTTCTTTAATTATATTTAATTTCAGAATATTAAGACTTGTATTTATTTTGGTTGAAGTAAAAGAGTAGTATTGTTAAGCATTAATAGGTTTAGACAGAAGATTTGTAACTCGATTTTCAAAATTATCAGCTCAAAAAACAAGGAAAAAGAGAGATGTTCTGCAAGTCTCTGGTTATGGATCAACGTCTGCCTTTGTAGATCTGGAAGAGCAGCAGTATAAGTGCTCTGTGACTTACATGATCTTTTTTGCTGGAATAATGTGTCCATCACTCTCTTCCCTCTCCAATCTAAACATAGTTGGCACTAGAACCCTGACCCGTATGCTTCCCTATGTTTGTGTTTGCTTGCTTTTTTCTTTTAAATTGTTTATCCTCAGTGTGTGCAAAAGGAAGATATTTGTAATTATATTGTCTGTCTGTATCCAGTGTTTGATAATTTGGACAATGATTCAAAATGGCCACTAGTTTATCTAAAGGTTACCCCTGCCCCTTTGTTGAAAGGACTGAGGAAAGATCAAAGGAGATATATCAAAGAGCAAGTTTGTTTCTAGAGCACGATGCTTAAAACAGTCTTCTGCTTTGCAAACCTGTGAATTTTGGGGGGGTTTTATTTCTTTGCTTTCCACATTTTTTCCAGTATTTTTCAGCAGCCTCAGCCATTTCATTTTTCAATCTCAATTGGGTCGACATTCTCACAACAAATATAACATGCATGCCTACACACACACATCCTCTTGAAACAGAGAAGGAAAACAGCAACCACTTTGGTTAAAACTAGGGTCAGAGAAAGAGATTGTGGTTCCCCTTTCTCTCGTACAATTAGTTAATCAAGCTTTGCTTGAAAGTTTTATGGCATTGTGGGTGAAGAATGAATCAAGACATAAAAACTTCTGAGATCAGAGAGGGATTATCAACCTTAATGAGAATAAGGAAAATTAAGAGAACATTAATAGTAATGATACCAAAATGAGAACTAGAAAACCAGTCCGGGAAATCTACACACCCTTGTGCCAGTCATTAATCTGAAGACTATGATTAAAATATAAGAAGTTATTCCATCAGATTGTTGTGCAAACATGCTGAGAACATCTCTCTCCTGGCTTGTGTTTTTGAAAAAAGCCTAGGGCCATTAGGCACCCAAATCCATTAATAAATCTTTGTCTTGGTCTACACCTTTTCAACATCTGAAAAATAATAAAGGTACATTGTGCTAGTATTTCCTGTTTAATGTTCATTATGCACTGAAGAGGTATTGAGAAATAGTTTTTCTCCTGCAGTTATGAAAGAATTATACTCTTTTCTGAGTGAATGAAATAAGAGGAGATTTTCTGTGTCTATGCCAAAATCCATTTAATTAGGTCATCATTCTTAGGAAAATAATGCACCAGCAGCTTCTGAGAAAGTGCAAAGCATGACATATTTGAATTAACTCTATTTAATTAAAGGAACACCTTCTGAGGGTCTCAGATTTCATGGTACAATCCAGTTGTCACTGTGACTGCTATCTTATGCATACTGGAGCTCAAGTTTTGTGTTGCACTTGTTGGTCTTGTTTTGTGCTAGAAGTACCTTGTTTTATATGAGCACTGATCACAGCAACTACCAGGGACAAAACTGGAGGAATTGCCCCTAAGTAATGAAATACAGTGGAGATGATGGAAATGGAAAAGGAGCAAAGAGGATGGAGGAGAGTTTTGAGCAGTTTAGGGAAGGAAAAAAAAATGAAAGAAAAAGAAAAAGGGTTTAAGTGATGTGTAACACCCAAAAATTCCTGCTTTCGAATAGAAAGTAGTAACTGCTGCTGCTGTGTTTCCACATGTTTGACAACTTTTCCACTTCTCAGCCTGGAAGTGAAAGATTTTATGTGTTAAGAAGGTCTCAACAAAGGTGGTATTCACTAAGAATAGAACTGTAGCTGTTTTCATTTGTGTAGATAAAGTCAAAATGGTTTTGTTAAAATCATAGAAGTTCAATTAAAAAACGTTTTCCATTTTTAAAAAAATTTATACCTTGATTTCTGAAAATAACATTTTTTGCCTTGTCTCTTGATAGAATTGGATACTTATTATCCTTTTGACTGTGAAGGAAGACAACTTTTTCCTAAGCTTGTTGGGAAAAAAAGAGTTGGAGGGTAGTCATAATAAATTTGATCTGATGTCATAGCACTGAAAGCAATTAGAGATTTTTAAAAGAGATGCCCTCTTTTGAGGGTTATTATTTGAGTTTTTGTGATATTCTTATCTAGTTTGTTGGTTGGTTATTTGTTTTGTGTCTGCTAATGTAAAAGGTAAACTGTTCTCAGTACTGAGCATATAAGAGAGGAATTTTGGGAGGGATTTTAAGTGTGAAGAGGGGAAAACACATGAAAAGGTAGAGAGAAGAAATTAAGAGAAACTGCTGTGTAGAATATGGGGACAAGGATCTTCAAGGGAAAGAAGAAAGAAAATTACTGGATATATGCACAGAATTCAGGATTTTGTGCAATTAAAACAAAAAGTAATATTTCACTGTAAGCATAGTCTACTTTCTTTTATGTCAATGAAAAAAACCAGCTGGATTCAGTTTACCTGGCCAGTATATCACATTCTACACTTCTCTAGAAGAGTATAAGCAAGGGAGAGGACACCGAAGACTTTGATACTCTCAATAATCCTGAATTTCTAGAAATGAAAAAAACAAAAAAGAGACTGGTACACTGTACATTGAAATTAAAACTATCATTTAATATTTCCCTCTTTGAAATTAGCCTCTGAGGCTTGTTATTTGTAGAATTGAGCATTTGCAGGAAAATGTATCCTAGACGTGTATTTTCATCTTCTAGATTTTCAAGAGGATATTTGTGATGAACACTTGAGTAAAGTGGTAATTGCCTCCAAAAGGAAGTTTTAAAAGTCCACATATGTAGGGCAAGAAGGAAAAAACCTATAAAAAAACATAGAAAGAAATCTAGTGCCTATAGTGATGGAGGTCTCTATACAATAAACTAATTTTTAAATCTAAGTTAAATCTAAATAACTTAACTTACTTACTCTAAATAACTTTAAGTTATCTTAAGTTTTATGGCTGTTATACCATAAATGCATTATACTTATAAGATATTTACCCTGGTTCCTTATCTAGAAAGAAGATGGCCCCGGAGACAAATATAGACTTATTTTGTCCAAACACTCCAAAGAGTGTTCTTTTTTTTTCTCTCCCATTAATTGATTTGTTGATTTAAAGTTACTGACATGGAAGCTTAATCAGACTATTATGTGATATCTTTTCTCTCGCCTCCTCTCTGTGCTGCAATGATTTTAGTAAAAATATGAAAATGACAAACATTTCTTATACACTGAAGTTGAAAAATGAACAAAGATATGATTTAAAGGAGCAAATTCTATTAAAGAATCTTCTACATTAATCCATTACAACCCACAAAATTATTTTACTCCCAGGGAGGGATTTCTTCACTTTCTTATTTACAGAAGCATAGTATCATTAACATCATTTGCAAGTGGTTTTTCAAAGGTATTTCTATATTATTTAAGAGATATACCTGGAAAATTCTATATGATTCCTTGCAGCATTTCATTATTCCACGACCTTTGCAGATCATCTCCTTCTTTTAATAACATGAATTTCTCTTGCTTATTTGTGCCATAGAATTTAAGGGCATCGTCATCTGTGTCAGTATTTGATGGACACTGAGTTGAGAACAGGGTATTCTGGATTTCAACTTTCTAATAGCAATCTCCTTCCTTACAGCGCTTCCAGTGACCAGAATTCTACAGTTAATACCATGAAAAAGTTTAAAACAGAAGGTCAAACACATTTTGCTCATGTAGATAGTAATCTGCCATCTTGAAAAATGTGGTACAGAAGCCTGAATTAGATTAATTAATTTATGATTTTGACTCAGTGCTCATGGCTGAAGAACATAAGAGTTTAAGGTCTTGCAGATGAGCTCATGAAGTTATTTATAAAGTGAATCCGTAGTGAGAAACTAGTTATAGCACCAGTATTAATAAACTTCTAAAATGTTTCTGTAGAAAATTTGCTTCAGTATTAATTGCAGCTCACAACAGACTAAAGCAAACATTTCAGTAATTTGAATTGTTCTCATACACTTATGAAATGCATTTTTAAAGAAATTTCTGTAACATTTTTTAAAGAATTTCTCTGGAAAGCTGTAATTAATATGACTAGTAAATCAGTATATTTCAGTAATTAAATGTTCATGCTTCTTATACAGCATGTCACTAGATGTCACTCTGGATTCCATTATTTGGTATTCTGGTGATTTCTAAATTTTTCTGCCTTTCTGTATCTATTTTCCCCACAACAAACCTGAACAGACAATGTAAAATGTGCATGAATAACACAGAATTGCTGACTGAATGTCAATTTTCTAGTGTGTGACTTCTATTGATCACTCATTATTGACATGAAGGTCTCTAGTGTCTCTCCTTTCCTCTTTAAACTCTTTCTCAGCTAAAATTTCCAAACAACAGAACCAGGAGGCCTTGAAGAACGGGATGATTCAGGTCTCTTAGGATGTTTTACAGAGTACTTTGACCTCAGGAAGGCATCAGAGGTACCTTTTTATAAAGACTCAACAACTGGTTGGAATAAAAATTCAAACATTGGGAAGAAAAAGAACCTTCTACTTAAATTGAACCACTTTCATTGACACTTTTTTGGTGTAAATATAGATGGCTACTTTTGGCAAGCATAAGGACTTTTTAAACAGTTTCCTAAATGTATGCATTTCCCTTCCTTGTAGCCAATAAAATATAAATAGCATTTTCATGGTGACGAATGACATGTAGTACAGTATTCTATGATCATGGTTCCAGGATTTTATTTCTTTTAGCTTTGTATACATTAATTAAGTATACACAATCAGGGTTGAGTGCAGAGACAGCTAAATAAACAAATGACACTGTAGAAAGGTCTTTCTGCATACTAATCATATCCTACATCTGCAAGCAAAAGCTCTATAAATCGATTTGCTCTTTCACATCAAAAGACAAACAGTGAGGCAAGTCAGCAGTTCCTTTGTCAAAGTCACAGAGATTGCTGTTCTTCACAAATGCATTTCTACAGAGCTGAATTCAACCATTTGATGATTAGCATTATTGGCAACTCTTCAAAGAAGATTCATCAAGTAATTTGCAATTGGATTGGTTGCCATTTTTGTGATTCTACCCCATGAAATTGAACAAAAAATGATTGACATTTGAATTCTTACTTGGAGGACAAAGTGAACTAGCATAAGAAAAAGAAGCAAGCAGATTCCCAAGAGGCTGAGAAGCTGCTGTGATGTTGCTGGTGATTCCCACAAGGACCAGATAAGATAGATCTGCAAATTAAATGAGTGGGTAGGACAGAGGCAAGCAGGAAGATGTAATTTCCTATGAATATAAGAAAAAATAAAAGAGCTAAATTTTTAAGATGTCAGTGTATATATCTGTGCTTATTTAACTCCTCTAAACACCAAATCCATTCATGTGAGAAAAATCTCATTGAGGAGGGAAAATCAGTCTATCACTTCACATCCTTTGGGAGCAAGAATTGAGTTCTCTGCTACCAATGCACATTAGATATGTATGACAAAATTAAAGAAAACACAACATATTTGTGTATGCATGTAAATAAATGCAGCTGTGTGAGAAGCTGCAAGTGATGTGACTAAGTACAAAATTATTCAGACCTTGATAATGTTACTTGCCCACAGGTTTCCATTTTTCAAAACCAACCCACAAAGCAAACAAAAAATACTTGCTGGAATTCTTACATGTTTTGTCTCTTGCTATCTCTGTTCCAGAAATTATGAAGATGCTTGGATTCCTTCTTGAGTATGGTATTTCCTAAAATAGGAGAAGGGTGAAACTTAATAGAGGAATATATAGATAGAAAATTAAGTGTATATGAGTTCATTTGCTGAGAGTTCCGTAGCTTTTTTCATCTGCAGGATATTTATTGTATGGGGCTTTTTTTTT
>VXBC01003482.1:6414-101807 GCA_013399945.1 Ploceus nigricollis | reverse complement strand
TTTTTTTGTTATGATGAAGATTATACCTCCATAGACTCTTTTTTGAAATAGATTTTCTTTCCTATGTTTTGACCTCTAATGACCACAGATATTTTTAGACAGACTGATCCACCTACTTACAGTACATAATCTCAGCTAAATCTTTGGCTAAATCTTTACAAACCAAACCAGATCCTTAATTCTGAATTTTAACTTCAACAGACTTCCATAATCTAAAATTAGGACCCATAGCTAAAGGCTGAACTTGAAACCATATTTTTATGGCCAGTATATCCAAGCTGCCTTCTCAAATATACTTGTTGAATAATAGTAATGAAGAAATTGATTCTCTAGTCAAGACACAGATGAGAATACTGCTTTACAGAACATATATCACATAGAAATTGAATTTTAGAAGGCTTTGGGTTATGTTGTCCAGGATTAATTTGTCTAAAACTTGTCACTAACTGAAGGATGAATTTTGAAGATAGCTGGATCCCTACACATAGCATCCTGGAGGCTTCCTGGTCTGATCCTGAGTCTGATGGAGCAATCATTAAAATATGTTTCTTTTACAATCTCAGTGGCTGACCTTAAGACCAAGGGTGTAATACCTCTCTGGAGTGTAGTGGCTGCCTATCTATCCTGCAATACCTCTCAAACTACATATCCTGCTCCACGGTTGGATTAATGCCACTGTCTGGTATTGTATGAAATCCTACAAACAACTAAAGGTGTAACCACCTCCCCAAGCTCTATGTGTCTCAGGTACTGAGGCTAGGTATGTGGTGTCCCTGAATCCTGCCTGTCATCAGGTTGTCCATTAAAGAATGACAGCAGATAACCAGTGTTAAAAGTCTGTTAAAGGTGATAGGGTAAAGACACTCCAAATAATGTCTAGGCATATATGTCACCGCTTTTGGTGAAACCATCATATAGAAAAATATAAACAAATCTGTATACCTATATATGACAAGTTCAAAATAATCAGGTGGAGAAAAAGATCTGATATTTTTCATGGCTTTTCTTAAAATGACTGTGCATGGCACAACGGCATGCATAATATATTTTAAAGGAGCAGATGCTTATTTCCTCTTCATCATATTTATATCTCTCTTGCAAGCTATGTTCTAATGTCAACGTTGGTATCATCACCCAAATCAAAATAACAAAGCTCTCATCTCAAGGAAGTACAATGACTTTTAATCAAATAGAATTAAACAAAACCAAAAACAAGAATAAAAATGAAACAAAAATCAAACCAAACAAAAACCAAAACCAAAACCAAACAAAACAAAACCACAAAGGAAAAATAAAAAAATCACTTCAGGCTGTGATTGTCCTTACTTTTAAATTATATCAAATAAATAATTTGAGGAAATTCAACAAAACTAAAACCACCAAATCTGCCTAGTGATATGAAAATTTCTATTTTTTCCAAGGAAATCTTACTTACTTTAAAGGTCAAGTAAACAGAAAGAATCAGCAATGCTGATTGGTATTGATATTCAAATAGGTTTGATCTCTGCCCCATTATGAGATCCCTCACAATATAATTGGAAACTATGAAAAACAATGACAGTATAATTAACATGTATTCTAAAAGATCTGTGACTATCATATCTAGGAACTCAATTAAAATAACTATAATTTTATACCTTTGTTGATTTGAAGAATTCAATATCATATTCACTTCTGGAATAAATAGATCTGACTCTCACTGAAGTGAATTTATCTACCTATGGAACAAATATGGTCCTCTGTAACAGATTATGCATAAAATATGATAGCAACATCTAGAGAAACTGGAGATACTGTTATTGCTTTCTTATTGAGTCTGAAGAAAATAAGTCATCAAATATTTTACCAGACGCTGATTCTTCTATGTACTTTAAATGTTTGTTACATATTTTGGGTGTGTGCTATTCAGTGTATGTCTTCAAAAAGAGAATTCATTGCCTTGGTGATACAGATTTTGCATATTGGTATATGAGCTCTTACAGAGTACCATCCTCACTGTTCAGAAAGTTACTTCTTTGAGTATTATATCTCCAAATTATACTAGCATTAGAGAGAGATTGTTTTTATGAGCGGAAGTCAGGATATCACTCATATTAATTGGCTGGCTCATAAAGCCATGAATTGATGAAACTAACCACAGTTCCAAGGGGAATTCTATCGTAATGGATTTTAAGAAGACATCTGATTCTGGGACTTATATTAGCCAGACTGACTATTCACTCAGTAGCTGCAGTAGAGACTACTGCAGTGCTTTGTATTTTCCTAATTACAGATGTGCTAGCCACTTTCAATGCAGTCTTTGTAGTCTACAAACTCCGGTCAATGTTTGCCAATCAGATGTAAAGCAATAGGCCATACAAGTTACAAATGCCAAACAACTAGCCCTGCCTTTGGTCTGGTGACAGTTCACCTCTGAAAACCTGTCCATTTTAATTGGTGCTCAGTGCACTAAGTATGGAAATAGCTCCCTCCAGATCCCCAAGACCAGGCATTCAGATTTACCGTTCCCACACAGTGCAGGTAAAATACACTGACAAGGAGAGTAATGCCAAGCTCTTAAGAAAATAGGTTTTGTTGGACTAGAGCAGGGAATCAAGACTAGTAGTTAAAGCTCTAAAGACTATTTCTGTGTGAAATAGTCAAGAAATAAAATACTTAAATATTCTAAAAAGTCATTCAGTGCCTAATTATTTGATTAGACAGATGTTACATCTTTCAGACATCCTAAACACGTATTTGTGATGGTAAACTAGTTTTTACTTAAAAAACATTCTGTTTCCTTTTGGACATATATATCCAGTAGGTAGGGAACTTCTTGACCAGATGAAAGATATCAGCTTTGTCTGCTTTGTGCCATAGCAAAGATCTCTATTCCTCTGAGTAAATTCTCTCTCTCAATGGTGGAGTGCAAGGAAAACTGTACAACTTCTGCAAGAGGAAAAAGAGCATCATCAGGATACTGTACTGGCTGGTAAATCAAGCATAGTCTTAGCTCGAGGTTGGACTGCATTATAGTTCTGACTTAGCTAGTCCATGGCAGGATGTTTTACACTGGAACTGGAAAATAAAATTCCATGGATCATCTGTTGACTACCCCTGGCACACCACAGGGTCCTGGTCTCCTACTCTTATAGAATGCTACACTTCTTATCTTGCCGTGGACACTGAGGAAGGGGAATAATTCTTTACTTTCCTCTTAGAGAATTCTGAACACTTGATGATACAAACATGAATACAAGAGTTTGTAAGTGATTGATGGCCCATTAATTAAAAAAATAGAATTTGTTGAACAAGATTATATACCCTGGGGAAAATTTAAAAGGAACAGATGGAAAAGTTCTTTCTTTTTCTCTCCTTCTCCCTTCCTCCCTCTTTTCTTCATTCTTCTCCCCTTTTTACTGCTCTCTTTCTCTCTTTCTTACTAGAACTCTCCATTGTTGTTCAGTTTTTCCTTCAGACAGCCTTTCACCCCTGAGGCACCAGTAGATTTCAGCCTAGGAATCCACAGTAATTTATTTCTGTTTGCTGTCTCCTGAATATTGCACTGATTCCTAATCAGGTGCAGTGTTAATCCATTTTCTAAAGAATAGGTGTCTTTCTTCATAAGGAGCCATGCATAATTGACACCACTGACTATAATAAAGATAAAATAATTCGGAGTACTAGAACTACATTTCTTAACTGTGGCTTGAATTACATCAGAAGTAGCAGCCCTATTCTTGATTAGGATAAGAAACCATGCATCTACTAAAATAAGCAAAAGGGCTTATTAAATTAGTCTCAAATTTGATATCTGTGTGCTAAGTTTGCTCCACTGCAGAGAGACCTGCATCTTCTTATAGTTGAGCATGTATGAAGGATGACTGTAAATCATCACATATTGAAAGTTGGGGCATACCCTTGATTAATGAAGTGTATGGCATGATGCCTCTTGAGTGTGGAACAGAGTGCCATAATTTGTGTGCTTATACATTTTTACGTACTGGAGTTGACTCTGACTCTTTAATTTCAACATGTCAATTAAACGTAAGGTTTAAACCACTTCAATAGCCGCCTGCAACTTTAACACATTAATTTATCTTCTACCTATGAGCAGAACAATTTACCAAAAATAAGGGGGAAAAAAAATTTTAAAAAGTAACAAAGTTAACTTTTATTTGCTTATAGGGCTACCATAATAGGCAAAAGCAGTCTTTCCACTCACCTACAATAAAATATGTTGGACCTTCAGAAAATTCTATTCAATTGTTGTATGAGCAAAGCAAAAAAAAAAACCAAACCAAAACCAACAAACTAAATGCTTGTGCAGAAAATCTGTTAAGTCACAAACCTTTACTATCCCTATTGTTCAGTTACTATAAGCTGAACCTAAACTCTTATTGCCACAAAAAATACTTTGTGTAAAGATATTTGACTTTCTAGGGCTTCTGCTGAAACGTGCCTAAGCATCCTAGTAGAATTTATGTTTTTAAGGAGGGTAGAAATTTCATTAAGAGATACCTGTAAAGATGTGCTTCTCTCTCTCCACCCTTCTCCTGCAACTTTTCACCCCATGTATTTGTGAATTTACCTGTTTTGATAAAATAAGCATTGACATAAATACCTTATTAATTGTAAAATGACACTGGACTAGATCTATGTCAATATCTTGGACCTGCAGCTGGCAAAAACTGCAAGTAAATATCTATCTCAACTCAAAATAGCATACTAGTGTATGGCTCACAGATGTATCTAGTGTGTTTTGGCTATCTAATGGTGGTATTTTGATTTTTGCAGTTCCAAACATTTTCTTATCTGCAATGTTATATATTATTGGTATTTAAATTCTGTTTGCATCTAATTTCTTAAAGAAACTAAGGGTAGATCAGTATGGGAAATTTGAACTAATAATCATAGGGTAATAGAATATTTTGGATTGGAGATGGCCTCTAAAGGTCACCTAGTAGAATCTTCCTGCAATGAACAGGGATTTCTTCAATTTCATCAGGTTTCTCAGTGCTCTGTCCAACCTGACCTTGAACATTTTTTATCACCTAGTTAGTAGCAATAGCTTCTTTCCTAACTTTTGTGGTATATATTATATTCCATAAAAAATTTCCATTTCTTCTGTTCTTCATGTAAATGAAAATGGCTTTGAAATATTACAGTTGGAAGAAGATATTGCCAGATTTATATTTTCATTTTAAGAGTTTCCTCCATTCCTATTTTTAAAGTTTTGTGTTTGGCATTTTTCTTAATTTATATATAATTATCAAAATAGCAGGAAAGACAAGGAGTTCACCTGGTATAGTAGCCTGTGTCTGAGAGGAACCAATACAAGATGTCTTCAAAGAAGCTTCAAAACCATATATGAGGAAACAGTTACATACAATTACATACATAAATTACACACATTTGCGTGGTGAAGCCTCTGTCTGCTTTATGTCCTGAGACACACCTTTCTGATTGTTTCTTTCTGTAGGTGGTCTTCTAATGCTCAAAGAAGGCTGACAGAAGTCACTGTTTCAAAAAGTCAAAATTAGACTGCAAATATATTATCCTTTGTCCTCCAAGTGTATCTAGGAATTTTCTATGAAGATGGTTTTTGAAATCTCCTCTATATAAGAGAAATACCTGCTGTGTAATGGAAGGCAGTGGAAGGCTCATCTGTCTCTTCATAGAAAATTCAATGGTCAGGAAATGTCATTACAGTACAACACAGTTGTTTCTTCAAACAGTTAGTTGTATAAAATTGTCTGTCTCTTTAGCCATTTTATCTTTTCTGTCTTTTTACCCTTGTGTTGTTGTCTTCATTTATCATCACTTTCTTCATTCCCTGAGACTTCAGGATTTTTCTTTTCACTCACAAAATGTCTTCATCATTCCTGTGTTAGTCTTTAACATCTAGCAATTGTTTTCTTACCCTCTTTCAGTCATTATAATGAACAGAAACATACTTTAGCTGCACATAGATCAAATCTATTAGAGGTTTGTTTTGAAAGTATTTTGAAAACCACCGTAGAAATGCTACTAAGTGTAGAGAACAGAAAATCCTTAACCTTCACAGAGCCTACCAGGTACACAACTTTCACACCCAGCTCATTTCACTCACTAACAAAATAGTACCCTTGTTGCATGTTTCCTTTTATTGTCTTTAAGGGGATCGAATCTATCACCATAAATCTTAAATATCTCCAAAACTACAAGTAAAAATACATAAATATATGTAACAGATGCAGAATTGCCTCCTGGGATGCATGTATTATGCATACAGAACTGTCATAACATCCCTCATACAATCACATTTTTTCCTCTGCTCATGGTCTTTACACCTACCTCATTTTGACAATGTGCCTGGAAGTAATATGGATACTAAAATGTAACTAACACCACAAAAACACATTTGCCACTTTTTGGAATTTACTTATTTATTATACAAATACAGAATCAAAGAAATCCACCTAGATTAGAAAAAGCAGTAACCACACAAAAGCATTTCCTTTTTTTAAACCAAATTACTGAAAACAGAGCTACGATTTTCAAGAAGAAACTGTCTTTTGAACAAATTGGTAGACTAAGTTTAATCCACATAGTACAATTTTACATTTCTTTAATATATATTAGCTTTTATTTAGAAGAGAGAAAAAGAACTTAAGTTTTATTTGTATTACAATACATCTCTCTAAATTTGCCAATAATATTGTAAATGGGTCATATTGATCCCTGATCTAGCTGATCTAGTTTAAAGTCTTAACCCTTTTAGTTGAAAAGTGGTAGATCTCCTAACTCAAGAGTAAAATATTTTGATGATTTTTTTTCCTAATTTTTTTTTCTAATTCAAGAGCAAATTCTTTTTGATGTTTCCTCTACTTGGTACTGGTAAACTCTACACAGCACTGGCAAGGTCACACCTGGGGTACTGTGTTTAGAGATACAGAGGCCCTGGAGAGGGTTCAGTGATGGGCCTTGAAGATGTTGAAGGGACTAGAGCATCTCTCCCATGAGGAAGGGCTGAGAGAGCTGGGCCTGTTTAGCCCAAAGAAACTGGGGAGGGAAACTTATCAATGTACATAAATACCTGAGTGAAGGGTGCAAGAAGGACAGAGCCAGGCTTGTTTCAGTGGTGCCCAGTCACAGGACAAGAGGTGACAGGCACACACTAAACCACTGGCTCTAGGTCATCCTGCTCAAGCTGGGGACTTGGACAAGATGATCTCCAGAGCAACATTCCCTGAAGTTTCAATGTTTTTGTAGTGTCTTTGAGAATATTTACCCTTTTTCTTTTTAACAGAAATAACCACAAAGATAATGTTTTACTTTCAAAAGCAAAATAAAATGCATTGATATGGTGATCTTGCATAGAGCTTGACACAATGAGAGCTTGCATAAAGCAATGACACAAGTTGCTTTGGGCTTTGTCAAACTTTCAGTTGGATGGTCAAAGATTTTTTAATCTCTTATCAGTTACATGTTTCAATAAAGTCTAGTACATTAGGTAGGATATTAGACATCACTGAATGAGCAGTAGACGAGCAATAACAAAATTATTCAATAATTTCAAGAGGTAAATGCATTACTTGTTTTATGGCTTTATTTCTTTCCACTATATCAGACAAAGTGACTGAACACGAGTGCCTGTGTCTTCGCAGATTCATAATATGTGTCACAAGAGACACAGATACTGTCCTCAATATTTTTATTTTTAATTCTAATTGATTTCCAAAGACATACAAGAGTAAAAAGATTTTTGAGGACATCTCTGTTAATAAATGCACACACACACTGCAGCCCTTCATATCAACAATATTAATAAATTGTTTACAAAAGTGTACAAAGAAATTATAACACTTTTAGCAAACCATTTCTAAGTATGTTTCAAATTTTTTTATTGTATTGCATTTATAGTAATGTTGCTGCATTCAGATTAGCTATGTTTAATATTGCAACCCTTCTTCTACCATACCTTTCTTCCTAAGTATGTGATATGAACCATGACATTACAATCTTAAAGCTGTAACAAGAATGAGTTATGTTTGTACTATTTCCCATTCTCATTATATTCTTTGTCACACAATGAATTAATGTTGTGCCATTCTCTGTTCTCATTACAATCTTTTCCTTATGAATGGGGCATCAGAATTTTAATGTATTTTGTAATCTCTGAGTTATAGGAGTGTGTTACACTACTATGACCTTGCTAATATTTTGCATGGTCATTGGCTGGCTGCGCACTGCTGGGTGTGAGGTTACCCCGAGCAGCCAATCCAGGGGCTCTGACAGTGGCTGCGTCAGGATGTTCCACTAACCTGACAGAAAGCCCAGGGACCCAAGTGGGTTGATGCAGCTCCTAAGGACTGCTAAACACAAGGAGGTGTTCATTCTCTTCCCAGATATGAACAAAATACCGAGACTTCCGTCTCCACAAATTATGAAGCACTTACAGGAATGATAATATGCAAGCTTTTTGCAAGTGATTTCATTCTTCCTTTGGTTTTATGTTTTTCACAGGCTTAAAAGCTGTTGTGTATTGCTTCCATGTTAAAAAAGAAATGAAATTGAGGCTTCTAAATTTCTGTTGTTCTTAAATTGGAAGCAGTAGGAAGCTAGGAGTTTAACAACTTGCTGATGCACTGAGTATGTGATGCACTGAGTGTGTGGCTGACAGATTGGAAACTTCATTTATTAAGTCCCTCTTTTCCAATTTTGAAACCTAGTAACAGGGTATATCCACTTTGCACTACCTGTGCTTTTAGCTAAAATTCTGAACATTTCCAGTTATGTGTTTAAATGACTTCTTGTCTTTTGAGTCTCACTTGATAGAGTTTTGTACTATTAGTTTTAAAAAAGTCTTTATATTTAAATAATAACAAAGTCTGATATAAGTCAGAACATATTGCAGAAACATGGAAAAACAGAATATGAATTATAAAAAGGATTCATGTTTATCAAATATGCTTTTCATGTTAGTTGATTCTTGAAAGCATTTTCCAGTTTACCCAACATAAATTATATATATGATAATGAATAAATATGGATTTTCTTTTATTTTTTTATCTTATCATGTAATAAAAACATGTTCATAGCCCTAAGGAGCTGCTATTGTTGACTTGTGATAAAAAATCTGAATCAGTTAGGAAAATGTTAATACTGGCATGTTGAATATGATGACAAGTAAATTGGCATATGTCAGTCAGTACCATGTAGAAATAAAGCCAGTAACTTAAGTCTTTTTGGTAGAGTATAATTTTCCATTAAAGAAAAGCAACTGTAAGCAATAAACAGTGTTTGACTTAGGTGCTGCTGAAACCCATAACTACTAAATCACAACCCACCCATCAGTCTGAGATACTAAGGAGATTGCTTTGGTTAGGAAACTGTCATTAAGAATTGTGTAAAATCACTGTGACCTTACAGAGAGTGTGGGAATGAGAACACTCACAGGAGCCTAAGAGCTTTGCTGAATAGCAAAGGGTATCTTGCACACAGAATTCCTTACCTGTAGTCCAGTTCTATTTTCTGTCCTGGGGTGGTATTTGAGTGCTATAAGAAACACTGATCAGCACAGCTTCTTTATTTAATTGCTTTTTCTTTGTTTCTTTGGAACTCATCAGTGTGCATTTTCAGCATTTCACAAATTTTAAATTCAGTTATTATTGTAATCTTTCCAGTAAAGTAAAGAATTATGTTGCAGCTTGCAAACTGAATTTACATGAAATGACTTGACAGGTTTGGCCTAGCAGTAATATCACTAACTTTGTCTCTTTACACACAGTCACGTGTGTGAAGGAAAAGCCAGGATCTGGAACCTAACCAATGGCCAGTTAGGAACATGGGCTCTGGTGGGCAGTGTTGGTTTTTTTATTGTTAGAGGATTTTAGGAAAACCACTCCTTTGTCAAAATTTAGAGTGTGGGGCAGAGAATGCACCGAAGAGCTTCTCTACTGCTCTTGCAGCTCAGAGAGCCAAACGTGTCCTGGGCTGCATCCAAAGCAGTGTGGGCAGCAGGGCCAGGGAGGGGATTCTGCGCCTCTGCTCTGCTCTGACCCCACCTGCAGTGCTGCATCCAGCTCTGGGGTCCCAGCACAGGAAGGACATGGACCTGTGGGAGTGAGGCCAGGGGAGGGTCACTAAGATATTTAGAGGGATGGAGCAGCTCTACTATGAGGAAAAGCTGAGAGAATTTGGAGTATTTACCTTGGACAAGAGAAGGCTCTGGAGCCTAAAGAGAAGGCTCTGGAGCTCTGGACCTAAATGAGGCCTTTCAGTACCTAAAGGAGGCCTGCAAGAGCTGGAGAGGGACTGTTTACAGGGATACGTAGGGACAGGATGAGGGGGAATGGCTTTAAACTGAGAGTAGGTTTATAATGGATATTATGAAGAAATTCTTTACTGTGACCGTGCTTAGGCACTGAAACAGGTTGCCCAGAGAAGTTTTGGATGCCCCATCCCTGGAAATGTTCAAGGCCAGGTTGGATGGACCAATGTGCATCCTGGTTTTGTGGAAGGTTTCTTGCCCATGACAGGAGGATTGGAACTCGATGATATTTAAGGTCTCTTCCAACCCAAACTATGATTCTATGATACTGGAGGAATCTGAGAAGGTCCGTTTTGACCGACCTCAGCAGGTGCATATTTTGGAAAGTCATTGGGCTTTATCTCTGCTGTATAATCCTTTAAGAATAAGCTACAAATTAAGAAGAACTTCTACTCTATGGCTGGATTATTATGGTGTCTCAGGAAGGTCTAACCAGGAAACTAAACCTACCACTTGAAGCTGGCTTTTCTGGGAAGAAATGGGAGGGACTGTGCTGTGACACAAGATCACAAAACAATATTGCAAATTTATTAGTTTCTGTGAGAGTTATAGGACAATGGCCTTCATATTAGCTTCATATATTAGCTCATTTGCTTCTAAATTAATATATTTATATGTACCAAAATAATTTTTTCTTTCTCTTTTTGCATTTTTGGTGTCTACTTGCACTCTCATCCTTTGCATTTAAATTGGATGGTCCTGTCAGCATTTAATTACTAACAAATGCAACTGTGTAACAAAGTTAAGTGAGGAATATGTGTCAAGTTTTAAATTTCTCTTTAGAGACTTGACTTAATTTGATTTGGGTAATATAGTTAGGCAAAATGAAGTTTACATAACATTAATTCTGTCCCAGAACAGTGGTGTCTACAATTTGTGTGAGGAGGAAATTTCATGTGTTTTAAAGTTTGAAGCAATCCCTTTATAGGTTAAACCTCAAATTCTGAGACTTTCTCCCATTGTGTTAAATGTATTAAGGAAGATGTTAGATAATTACTTCGTTTCCAAAACTTTGTGTGGCTACTTTCCTCCAAGGAAAACACAGGTTGGTTTTATTCATTTAAAAGAGTTGATTCAGAGTTGATTCCATACAATATGTGCAATAGTTCAAAAATATGTGAAAGCAATGGCTAAAACTGAAGTCAAGTGCTGAAATGACAAAACAAAGGTTATTTTTGCATTCTAAAGTCTCTTTTTCCATAAGGACTTTTACTTCCATGATTGATGACCTTTTTTCTCCTACATGTTTTTCATCTGATAGCCTCTGGCCTTTCTGAACTTGAACAGAAAAATAAACTCTGATTTTGAAAGAAAATGGAAAGTACAAAGGTATGTATAAATGGGAATTTGTTGCCAGATGTCAGAAGATTGGACTGACTGGAAAAAAAAGACCTGACCCAGGGTACATGACATGACTACAAAATCAAGTTTATTTGTTTGTTTGTTTGTTGTTTTCTACCAGATTCCATTGCACACTCTCTTTTTTAAAATAGCATTAAGAAATCAAATTTCTTAGTTATCTGAAGGATTTGTATTTACATATGCTTACTTCAAATCAATACCACAAATTGAGCTTCTGCAAAATGCATTTTCTCAGAAAAAAAAAAAAAAAGGTGAAGGGCTACAAATAGCTATAAGTAACCTTGGCATTCTTGCTGATAAAAATAAATGCCTGTTTAGTTTAGAAAGTTCTATATTAAGCCCAGCAGTATATAAAAAATTAATTGACATGAGTGCTGGTGAAGCATAGATCTTTCCAGTTTCATCTGTTCGTTTCTGACTTAGCCAACTGCATAGTGGCAAAAGACTCTGAAAGGCTTTGCAAATTTTGCAAACGTGAGGTGTAAATTTTGATAGAGTGAAAAAACATAGAATTTTCCTTATTAGTTTTTTGTCTGCTTCAAGCAAAAGATTTTATAAAAGAATACATTTGATTCTGTTCTGAATGCATATAGAATATATGATGTATAGGCTATATCATACATTATATTAATTATTAATTTATGTGAGTGTATATATATGTAACTCTCATATCCTAGAGAGACATCAAGTGTTTTAGGCTCTCTACCTCATAGTGACTTCCTTAAGCTACAAGTTTTTGCACTTCCAATGTTAGAAAAAATTCTAAATAAAGTTGCTATACAGTGATAAATTGTCCAGTGCTCTCTGAAAGTGAAAATTCTCACAAAACCAAAGACCAAGATGCAGCCACCTCTGGTTAGAAGTACACTAACACTGCACATCTCAACGTTTTAGGGTGTGAAGTGAAACAATAGCTCTTATTCAGCTGAAATTGTGAGGGGAATTTAGATAAGCAGAAGGTAATTATACAGGTTATAATTTGGCCATAACACAGGAGCTGACACCTCCTATCAAGAGGTATGTAATCACATTGCGTGGTTTTCTCAAGAAACACTATACAGAGCAGTGCTAATTTTCAATGCTCTTGTGAACAGCATTTCACAATATGTGTTATTTTTGAGACTCCATGAAAATTCTCTGTAACTGCTTTTAAGACATTTCCCCTGGTGCAGAGATTTTTTTTTTTTAAGAACGTGTTCTGAAAAGCACTGACAGCCTCTTCAGCAGAAGAGCCAGGATTGTCAGCCATTGATGCAAAAACCTGAATCTGCTTTGACACCCCAGAATAAGCTTCTGGCAATGTTATGTCTTTCTTTTAGATGTTTGGATAAATCACACAGCTCAGAAGCTGCATCATACATTATGCCTAAGTTATAAACAAATGTTGCTGAGGTAAGGATATTTCTCAGTCCAATGTACTGAATCTCTAGACATCTCTTAGATGCCTCAGGGAAATGTTTGCTCAAGGCTTGGTTGTGTGTTCCAAGTGGTTTATATGGATTTTCCAGGAGACCCAACTAAACAGATGTCTGTATTGACACTCACTCCTTTCTTAATCACCTGCATTTTTCCACCAGTAACACAGTGTTTGGAGTAGCTGTGATCCAGAGGAGATACACTAGAAAAGAGAAAGAGAGAATTTGTGCCAATCAGTGGTGTTGTTCTTTCTGCCTCTAACCTCAATAAGGCTTGTGATCATGGCAAGTGAGGACTTTCTTTCCCAGTGGTTGTCCTTATATGATACCTGTTTGCTGCAGGTTCCTCTCTTCATGTGGTTTGTGGTTGCTGGCAGCTGACCTGGACTGAACAGAGAATCCTCTTGGATAGAGCAGTATTGTTGAAATATTCACAAGTTTTGTAACAGGGTTGCTTCACTAACTAATGACTGTTTAACTTTTCCATTTGTTCATGTGGAGCACCACCTGCATTATGTGTCTTTCCTGTGGGGTTCTGTAAGGCCCAAAGCTTCAGGGTCTGCTCCTAGGCAGGAACAGAGATTTGGTGGAGATTGTGCTGGAAGAGTCCTGTGATAAAACACTGTGAAGGAGGATTGCCAGCGCAGTCAACAGACAACAGGGGAAAGATACATGATAACTTTCTTCCAGAGTAAGGGGCCTTTTCGCAGTCCTGAAAAGCCTGTGTGCATGAAACAAACAATAAGTACAAAACTAGCTCTGCCCTGTTCTTTGTTTCTTTGTTGGGTTGGTTTTGGGGTTTTTTTTAGAATGGTATTTATTCCCTCTGAGTATTTAAAAGTTGGATTTTTCCATGCTTGGTGGGCAAAGAATCCCTGGAAGATCTCACTTTGCATGTGTTGCATCTGCAGAGAACTGTGTTTTGGACTTTTTTCCTATTCACTGTAAAAGGACATTTAGACTAATCTATTCATGTAGTCTTCAACTCCTAAATGGTTACAGTTATACACTAGGAGAAGCACTTACAAGCAATTGAATCACTATTTTTTTTTTTTAAGTGTTATAGTGCTACCCATGTATATATGATAATCAGACTGTTAAAATAGTCATCCAGGATACAGAAGATTTATGCTTTAAGATCTCTCTATTCCAAAATTCTGTAACTTGTGTCTCCCAGTCAGGTAAATTCCACCACTGGTGCCTGTGTCAAATCCATCACAGCTAACAATTACCAAATACTAAACTTAGGAGCTGTGGGTTCACAGCTTCAAAACTAGGTCATACCATAACCACAAATGACATGAAACACAGTAACTGGGATTTATTAAAAAAAAAAAAAGAAAATTAAAAAAAAGTTTATTACCCCCATTCCTATACTAGTTTGGTTCATCCAGTGTGTTACTCTGGATTTAACATTCTCACGTTGTTGCCAGATGTCCTACTTCCAGAAGACAGGCAGTGGGTGCTAGAAATGAGGAAAATAATGAGAATTCAAAAGGTGAATTAATGAATGCTGATGTTCATCTGGCAGATAGCATCTCTAGTGTGTACCTTTTTTTAAAACCTTTATCAAAAGACAGTTGATTTCAAAGACACGAGAGAACATGTATGTGTCTTGATACAGTAGGTATGGCTGATTTCAGTTTTTAGGGAACATGGGAAGTATAAAAGTTTCTCTTCTAAATTCAGCTGTCTGTATGGGAGGCAAGTAGATAGTCAGTATCCATTCTTTCCTAAAAGTGATGGAAAGAACAGGACATGTCCAGAGCAAATCTCCTCAGAAGATTATTTATTCCACCTTATTTAGAAACTTGTATGGATTATGTCACAGGCTGGAAGTACCATTCTCTCTGGGTTGACAACAGGGGAAGTTAAGACAGTTCACCTAGGCTAAACATCTGACTTTTTGATGAGTTAAATTACACAAATGTCAACCTCACTTGTATCTGTTATTTGGTTTCCTTTGAGACAGTGGTTTAGAGACTTACACGACTGCTGAAGAATGAAGGCAGGCAAACCAGGCAAATGGCATGATGAGGACCAAAAGGCATTAAAACAGATGGTTTCAAGAAATACGAGATGGGAGATCCAGAGAAGGGAAATTAAGAGATCACATACAGAACATTTTAAACTTATTTACTCCAATAGGTATTTTGCCATTGAAAAGGTAATGGCATTGAGACAACCTTGTTAGACAATAGAATCCTCAAAATAATTTAAAGAGAAACACTAGAAGAGAAAATAGATATTCAATCCTTTTGCTGGCACTTCAGAATATAAAAAAATAATTGGACTTCAGGCAGGAAAAGTTAGTGTCATCCACCTCCAGATAGGCATCTGAGGATGTTATAATAAAAAGGAGAGGTTTCCTAAATAATGCCAGGGAATTTCCAGAACGGCTCAGACACACTTGACCTTACTTTATGGAATATACTTAGAAAAAGTTCAGGAATTCTAAAATAGATCTGAAAATAGACAAATCCTAATGATAGCATGATTTCCTTCCCATATTAGGAGTGGGTAAGAAGATAGATCAGCACTAAAGACTATAAAAGGTCAGCAAAATATTTATGGAGGAGTAAGAAACTTGCTTGCTTTATTTAGGCTTTAATTTAAGTAAAAATAAGTAAAAAATAAACTCATTCAAATCTGAGGTTTCTGAGAGTGTTCATTTATTTGGTTTGCTTTGCTTTTGCTTGGTTTGATTGTAGGAAGAAATGGCATGGTACTCTTAAAATGAGATCTGAATTTTACAAGGAATCATAGTGCATCCACTCACACCATGGGGGAAGATGGAAATACATGGAAACATGTAAAGTATCAATGAACTGGAGTGCTTAGAGACATTTGGAAAAAATAGACAAGAAAAATGCAATGCATTTATTAATTCCGAAATGGTGGCTACAGCTGAAATTGACTTGAGTAATCGTTGGAAGTGAAATAAAATCTCAGGTGTTCCCTCAAGTGGAGAGGTGAAAAAAGATGCTGGAGAGTAATATTATATGTCAAAATGCAGTGCTAATGCCACAGTTTCAGGTTGGAAGACTGCTGTGACAGCAACTTTTTGTGCATAAAGTTATTAGCAATTAATAAATATATAAAAAGAAATAATTAGAATGAACTCCTGCTGCAGATCACCACACAAAAGGAGACAAAGAACTTAAAACTGCAAGCTTAACTCTTGAGAGACTGTCCAGGACATTTATAAGAACATAAAAAGGAGAGGTGAAAACAATACCTGCAATATGTTTATATGAGTCAGGGAATCCCAAAACTGATGCCAAGTTCTTGCAAAGGGTATTATGATAGGACATGCTAATAACTTTATGGAGAAAGTAGAGGGTACTTGAGGGAAGGATACATCCTACCAACCCCTGTACCTATCCATAAGCATGCAATACTGTAATCAGAAGGGATTAAATATCTTTACAGCCAGATATTCCTGTTAGCACTGACACTGGGAGTGAAGGCAAGTCGCTGAATTTTATAAATTCCAAATATTATTAGGGTACAGGCATTGCATGAGTCCATATTAGTGTATATGAACCTCAAGTGTAGCCATAATTCCTGAGTATATTGTACCTCTCCTAGAATCCTGAGGGGTCTTAGACCCTTACTCTCAAAAGAACTGTGTTATGTGAAAATTAGCTGAATTGTGTCTTGATATTTATTCAGTGTGACCTGGGATATAAAACATGCTGCTGTTATTTCCAGTTTCTCCGGATGAAATCACAGTTGGCTGTTGGAGCATCTTTTCTAGTTCAGCCTGAAATCAAGCAGGTGAGCTTAAAATTTGAAGCAGACATGGAGAAGCCCTCACACAACCTCACAGCAGGGTGGCCCAGGATGTGGCCACCAAAAGCACAGCAGTGCAGCTGAGACTGTGCCTCTCTGCACAAAAAACTTCTCTGAAACAAAACAAAAACCTCTTGGTTGGCACCATCTCACATGGGAGGAGGCAGATACCAGCTGAGAGGCAAATCCAGAGCCTGCTACCCTCCTCCAGGACATGTGCCTGCCTGCTTCCTAATTTGGAAACAACAATGGTAGGTTGCTTGAGGTCACCCATGCAGAGTAATCACAGAGAAATATTGTGGTGCTGTGGAAATAGTCCAAAGGAAAAAAAAAGAGAACAGTAGATGAAATGTATGCAAATTTTGGTTTCATATACAAAAAACATCAGCATGAAAATATTTTCAGCCAGGGCCTTTATCATGTGAATGAGCAAAGTGAAAATACATATGTGACAACTAATTGATGTCATTTTTTTCCCATATGAGGAAGCATATTAAAGAATATCAGTGGGGTTTAGGTTCAGTCTTCTATCTAACCTTTACTTTAATAATTTGGAAGATAGTAAATTCAATGAGAGGATTAATTACAAAGTTAGAAGAGCAATAAAAGGCATCCCAAAGAGATTAGGATAGAAAACAGCAAAGTCAGTTACAAGCTGAGCTGGTGTGAGTTAACAAACAAAATAATCTGAAATACCAATACCACACAGAAAGTGAAAGGATTTATATGGGGTGAAAAAAGCATTATTAAATGGGAAATTGACCTGTGGTGTGAAGTGATAGCAAAAAAAATGCCATCCATTTTGGAATGAAGCACCTCACCACAGAGTATGAAGACAGTAGTAGTCCTTTTCACTAAGACTCTGTGTGATCCCATCCACAGTACTGCATTCCTCCTTAGATATCTCATTATCAGGATTGCAGTTTGGAAAGTGCCAAAGTAATTAGGAAACAAGAAATATTTGACATTGGGTGGAGGGGGTGGGAATTAGTAAGCTAAATGTGAAAACTTATGTAGCAATGTTTAAAGGAAGAGCATAACACCTTGAAAATGCCCTGGAACAGTCAGGGCCAGAAAAGAATTGTCTGATGCAAGTCTTGGCACAACTGAGCTAAGGCTGAAGAGAAAAATAGTAGATAAATGCAGGCAAAATAAGCAGGTATATTTCCTGCCAATTGTCACTATTAGGCTATCTTCCAAGGGAAGCTTTTTCACCTGGGACATTAAAAGGTGGATTGGACAGAATTCTGTGAGATGTATTGTTTTATATGGCTTAATATGTGGTTTCTGTCACTAATATGGGCCAAATATATCAGGACTGCATTCAGTTCCTGCTGCTATTAGGAGCAGGTATTCAAGCGCAGAATGTGTGTCTGTGATTCTCCTATGGTGTTCTTCAGTGAGATGTCCTTGCATTTACCATTTTCTAGAGATTTTGGTCTTTTCAATGGCATGTAACTGGCTGTAGGAAACATTTCTAACTGACTTGTATTTAACGTGAGATTTCTAGCTGAGAAAGTGGGACCATGTTTGAGCATGTGCTGTTTCCAATTCACTGGACTTATTAGCAGTTTATACCCTATGTTTGGTTAAGAATGTTCTCAGACACTATTCTAAGATGTTATTAATCCTTTTCATTATTGTTTTTAATCATTGTGGGTACACACCATATGCCAAGAATAGGCTGCAAGGTTTAGTTTCCTTGCCTGATAGTTTAATAATTCTCTCTTGAATAGGAGAACTTGCCTTCAGAAAGATTTATCAGGTTAAAAAAAGGTTTTGATTTAATATTTGAAGATGGAGTTAGCCTCCCGCTGTGCTTTAAGCATTTGAAAACCTGCTGCAAAGTGGCATTTCAAAGACAGCTTAATATTAAATTCAGTTTGCAATATTCATATCTAATTGTTGTAAGGCCTGTTGTTCTGTTAATAAGTGGCAGAATAACAGTGTTATTATGTTTGGTTTTCACATGCATTTTTAGACCTTTGTTAAAGGACATTGTTCTTGCAAAGGCTTTCCTCAAAGAAAAGAAAAACATTTACATATACAGTAGATAAACTCCTGCAGCTTCAGAGCAGTCTGGGTGTTTATCATCTTGTGCAGAACTGATTTGAGTGTTATTCTTCTCAGCTATTCTCAGAGTACACATTTTATTCTCATTTAAGCATTGGCTAGTAGTGTTATCCAAATCACTGCATTATGAAAATAAAATATACAAGAATATGAAATGATATGAATAGGAAAATATGCTATTTTTTATGAACCACATGCAATCTTGTCCTCTGTGTTTTCTTCTGCAGCAGAGGTAATGTAATAAAGCATTTTATATGACTTCAGCACTGATGTTATTGGGTGATTTAAAACCATTTTCCCACTGTAACTCAGCTGTTCTGCATTTTTAGAGATTGTTTTTACCAATATTACTGAAAATATCAAGAGAGTAGCTGCAGAAGTGACACTGGCTACTTGCTTCTGTTGGACAGCTTTTATCTGCCATAAAACTATTAAACATACAGTCATTATGAATCATTAATAGCCTGACAGCAAAGTTGACTGCAGTGGGAAAATCAAGTCAGTTTTATTATTCATTAAGACATTCCTGAAGGAGCTAACTTTTCACAGAAAGAATAGACAATAGAATTATAATATTTCATACTTGTGAATGTGGTCATGTGTTAAACTACTTTGCCTTCTTATAATCAGATTTTTTCAGTTACTTATGCTAATCATTTTGGTTACCTTTTTATTGCATGCATTCTGCTTAATTCAAAAACCTGTCTTACAGGATACCAAAGTAATGTCTGATTTTCTTTATAATAGTTACATTATACACACCTTCTCATATTAAATTTTAGTTTCTCAAAGGAATTTTATAAATTAAAATTAGGCCAATTGTGAATTTAAACCTAGTCTGAAGACTGTGCCTTCCATTCCTCTTACACAGGTCTTACTCTTTCCCAAACAGAAAAAAATCCCAGGTTTTGTAGAGAAATACATATTAATGGCTGATGCACACATTCCAGCAAAGACAAGAGCACTGAGACATTTGATTTCCTTGTTCTCTTTTTTTCTCTTTCCTTTTGGCCTCCTTTGATATGGGATATTATTAGTAGCTCTCAAGCTAGAGCCAGAGAAGTAATGTTGAGGGAGGGTGCTGTAGGGAGATAGACGATTCTAGCTGTTCTTAGGGTAAAATTTGTAAATTTACCTCAGATCTGTGAACTCAGCCTAACTTTAAGAGGTACTTTTGAATACAAATCCATGAACAATGTTGGTGGAGTTGGCTAAGACTTTACTTGCTTATGTGAGTGAAACCTCCCTCCCCCAGCTTCTGTGTATTTAAGCCATGCCCTGCTGTCTTCATAGTGGGAATTCCAATGCCACACAAGAAAAATTGAAAGTCTAAGATATGAAGGTGTTTTTATACTTTTGGTCATACATATAGCAGTGGATTTCCCATGCTATAAAAAAATCCATGCTATAAAGAGAACATATTGACTTTCATAGAGGAGATTCTGCCATATCCATGCACACGGAACAGTGTTTTACTCAGAGCTTTTCATTTGGTCTGGTTGCTGAACTTGGCTGGGAAGACAAGCTTAAATGACTGTGCAGAAAAGTTTCTTTTAAAGAAGTAAGTAAATTCAAAGCTCTGTCTCACATACTAGTGTCATAACTTGGGAAATGCAATGTTATTCCCAAACTTCTTAGATTGTTCAAGGGTGGCATTTGAGTATGAAACATATACAAAAACACATGATTCAAAACATCATGTGGTAAAAATGTGCATTCAGAGCAATCACAACTAACATAGCTAGAGTTGTAAGTGCTATCTCTTTGCAAACTTTAGTTCAATCAAACTGTTGCAAAATAACACTTTAATATTGATGAATCTAGGTAAACTTCCAGTCCACATCATTCTTTTTTCATGGGCATTGAGACAGTGCTATTCGTAAGCCAAAAAGACAGCACCAAAATTAGAGAAGTGGTACTAAAAGAGCACTACAGAAAAGTTAACACATCCTGAGAACAATCTGTCTTCTGGTAGGTTCTAGAAGTAGGTTCTGGTGTAGGATCATAGAATTTTTAGGTTGGAAAAGACCTCTAAGATCATTTTGTCCAATTGATCACTGTGTCCAGCTATTAACCCAGCACTGCCAAGTCCATCACAAATTCATATTTAGTGCTATATCTACACATTTTTTAAATACCTCCAAGGGATGGGAACTTTGCCACTTCCCTGGATACTCTGTTCCAATGCTTGACCACTCTTTCAGTGGAGAATTTTTTTCCTAATATAACATCTAAACTTCCCCTGGCACAACTTGAGGCCATTTCCTCTTGCCCTGTCATTTATTACCTGGGAGAAGAGACTGACCTGTACATTGCTACAACCTCCTTTCAGGTAATTGTAGAGAGTGATAAGGGCTTCCCTGAGAGTGCTTTTCTCCGGATTATACAACACCAGTTCCCTCAGCCGCTCCTCACGAGTGTGTACGTGGCTACACGAGTGGAAGATGTGCATGCTGAGATACCACACAACACGGAACTGCTAGACTTGTTGAAGGCGGTGCTGGAAGGTTATGATGGAATGATCCTTAGCCATCAGTGACACTGGGATTATGGGCCTGACTGACAGATAGGATGCCAGTATTCTTCACAGTGATTTCAGAAAGCACATAAAAAGAGAGCAATTGTGAGGGAAGAATATCAATGCTATTTCAGCCATATTCTGTTATTGTTCCCTATGTTTAGGTGAAGAAGTCTCACTGTCTCTTGCTATTTCAGTGTACCTCAGACAGTTCATCCAGGTCCTTACATTTAATCATCAGATTTTTTCCTTTCATATGCAGTTTTAAGCAGTGGTCCATCCCTCTCACTCCTTTCCTTCATCCTCCACAGAAAGCTGTTTGGGTTCCTGACCTCTCTGCCTCTCTCTCTCCATTGGCACTTCAAGCCTACGTTTTCTCTCACTGTCTCTTGTAAGTTTGAAAAAAATCATTTTTTCAGTTAATTACTCCAGCATTCCTGACAACCCATTCTTAGCAAAGTTCTCTCATACCTTAACTTGAAAGTACTTTGAGAACTGGTATGTTTAAAACACAAATGTAGGCACATGATATATACTAATCTGTGGAGCAGAATGTAAAACCCCAGAACAAAATCACCACTTTATTGCTGGTGTCATCCAAAGAGTCTATAAATCTGAATTTTATATCTGCAACACATGAGCAAAACCTGGCCTGTATTTCTTTTTAACATATCTTCATTCTAATCATTCCTAACACTAACTGCAAGTGTCTCAAACTTGACAGCTAGTTTAGCAGTAGACAACAATAGAATATTTCATTTCTGTAAGTTTAGTTATCTTGTTAAAATTCATATTTGCTTGTAAAATACTGAGAAAGGCTTTTAATCATTTGCTGTCAAAATGCCAGGTGGGTTTTTACATCAAGAATTGGTAAAGTCAAAAGATTCTTTTTAAGTATTTTTTTAATGTAAGATATATTTTCATACTGCCTGAAAAATCAATAAAACATACAGAAGAAAAAAGAGAGGGAAGCATGAAAAATAAAGATGGGGCTTGCAGATCTTTGGGGCTTTGCTCTACACAGCACTTGTGGGGGTGGTGGAGCTGAGGTTGAGCAAAGTAGACAGGGAGGGTTTCAGGCCTAAGAGAAGAACCTGAAAGGAGGAGCTGCCTGAGATCTGCTCCTGCAGGAATCACATCAGAGAGAGTGTAAGCAGGATGGAAATGGGAGCTACCTTGTGCTGCCAACCATGAGCAAAGATGAAAAGTCAATGAAGGACTGGGGAGGAGGCTGAAGGAGGAGGAGGTGGGAAAGAACAATGAGTTGAAACATAGTCATCTCTGTTGGCAAAACAATCTTCTCCATAGCATCTTCTCGCGGCCCCAGCTGTTTCTTCACTACCACTCCACTGTTATTGCTCTCAGACCTGTATGGAGAAAACAGAGAAACTATTTTGTGGTAGCTTTATTCTTAATGATCTGTCATCCATTTGTATTTATAGGCCATCCATGCCCAGGAGCCTTTGGGCACATAACAAAATATAACTAAAACACAGCTTAGTTTTAAAAAAGGCAACATGGCCCAATTAATTCCCCAATTAATTAATTTATTCTACATCCCTTTGAATTTTGGTCTAAGGATTTTATGTAGGACATTAAAAAAAAAAAAAGAACAGTTCCATGACAAGACAGGTAATTATTTTATTCAATGATTTTTCTCAATGCAAATCTATTAATAGCTGGATCACTAACGGGGGGCCAAATTCTGCCCTGAGGTAAATCCAGCACCATTTCACCAACTTCAAGGGAATTGCTGTTTTACTCGGATTAGAACTGGGCTGTTAAATTATAAGTGCCCAGTTATTCATAGAACTGAACTAAATTATTTTTCTTTCCTTTTTTTTCCCTCTTGTTCTTCAAATATAGAAGTTAGCTCTAAATCACTAAACCAAACCTGAAGTATACAGCTGTAGTTTCTCCTCTAAGGAAAAGAGGAGAAACAGTCTCCCTCTCAACGCCTTGAGAAGCATCCACAGACCCCATTTGTGTCCACATGCTTCTCTCTCTGTAAAAACACGGGCAGGGCTTGACAAGATCTCAAATAAAGTTCACATTGTCAGAAAACAAATGACATATGTAAGGTAAGGGGACAAAAGAAAGGCAAACATATTCAAATATTTAATGTACCAGGCTGCACATCTTTTCTCCTCCTCCCAAATCCAAAGCTTCCCAGATATTTGTTGCAAATACATCGCTAAGTACCACAAGGAAAGTTTGTGTGTGCTTTGATTAAGCTTTGGATTCTCTGAAGAATGAAGAGGTTTAGGTTTTAGGATCACTGTGCCCATGTACTGTCAGCCTGGTGGTGGCTCCTCATTCCTGCGAAGGGAGGGAACAGATATGTAATGAAAACTGGTCTGCCCCCTCTTCTCAGTGAATTTACACCCACACGTTTTCAAGTGCCCTGCTCTGTTTAAATACCTCATTATTAGGTAGTAATCATGTTATTTTTTTGCCATAACTTGCTTCCTTGTTTTGAACATGGATCACTGATATACTTAGACTGACACTGATAACTAAATGCCAGGCTGAAAAAAAATTTGCCTCATTCAAGGTAGTAAACTGATATGTGTTGATATCATCCTTGAGAGAATGGGCATTAATATTTTTCTGTTGCATACAGAAACTTTTTTCCATGAGATAGCTCTGCCTTCTCTGTATTATGAAATGAAACTTATTTATAGCATTTTTTTTTCACTCTAGCAGTAAGAGAAGACCTTTTTTCATTGTTAACATCTTCCTCTCATTCCTTTCCATCCTTCTGCATACCTACAGCTACAAATAGCAAAAGTAGTCTATAAACCGCCCCCCCAAATTCAAATTGGAGTATAGTGCCACACTGAGAGGAAATGTGATTTAATAACTTGTTAGCTTGGGAGTAGAAAAATTCATTTTCCAGCATTATTTTAGAGTGCTTGAGTGACCTTGAACAAATCCCTCTATCCCTCTCTTCACCTAAATTCCCCATTTATATAACAGAAGCAATGATTTGTCTTGTCACTATAAGGATAAGTACAAAAACATTACAAAGCTCCAACTGGAACAAAAGACAGTATCTGAGTAGCAGATATTTGCAAAAGAGCAACTTAAATTTCAGATATACTCCTTGCTCCCTCGCTTCTCATTTACAGAGTTTTAGAAACAGGAGTTAGTAAATACATCATATTCTCTCACTTGTAGAACTGGATGTTACCAGTAGTTTTATTAAAAATGGACATGTGTGATGGAGGTTAAAATCAACACAAAAATTACTTCGGATATTTTCTTCTTTCTTGTTTAAAACCTACTGCAGACAATATTTATCAAAACTGAACTGCAGAATTTACCACCACTGATTAATTTACATACATAAAATAAAAATCCCTTAACTGTGAAAATATATTTTTCAACACAAAAAGCCTATAGTAATCATCAAAACTACAAATTTGTAGAATGCAAACTACTTTGAAAACAAAATAAAGAGTTCCAAAACCTCATTAGCAGGGAGTCTAGTCATTGTTTAACTGTAAAATGGGACAGGAGAATCCATGTTCAGCCCACTGGGGCTAAATACAGTCTGTAAGTCTATTTCATAATAGTTTGTAACTGCATCCCTTTGAGGAGATAGTATATTTTGGAATATTATTAATATGGAGTCCACCAAAAACTGTTTGAAAGCAAAGCAAAAGCCACACTTGAAGTAAATAATACTGAATAATTATGCACAGAAAAATCTATTGTCTAAGTGTAGAAATCTCAGATAAATACACAGGGTGTGCCCCAGTTACTACACAATACTTCCAATCCAAATAGTGCCTTGTGTTGCGTGGGGATTGTGAGACCTGCTAGGATGCATTTGTTGCCATTTTTATGGGAAAGATCACACTGCTATTGGTGCATTCACAGAATTTGTGCTGAGCTCACTCTGGAACATGTGTTGTGACATTCTAAAACTTATTTGACACTTGTGGTATGGAATTTGATGTCCTTGAGCTTTCAAACTTATTTTTTAAAATATCCATGTTGTGAAATATCTTCTGTACTCCCAGTCAAACCAGTTCCTTAAGCACAGGGGAGTTAATACTGACATTTCAAGAAGGAATTCTACACCTTCCAAAATTGTTCTTGTGTCTGTCTGTACTATGCAATTGTTTTGTAAATGATACTGTACACACTGAAATTGAAGATAATAGTATTTTACTACCCCAGAGACTAATGAATGTGCTATTCTTGTGGCTGTTGTACTGTTTACTGAAACACAGGTAAATGCCCTGACTTGTTACTACAATGTCTGTAAGCAATTAGTTGGGAACTGAAATAAAAAGCTTTAGTATCACAATCCAGGTTTTTAATTTCCTTTAACATTCCCTTCAGTTGTACATTGTGAAGAATTTTATCTAAGAAAAGATATGGGTCTGGGCTGCCTGCCAAGAGTTTTGGGTTCTTAACAGATTGTTTTTCCCTGTGGGGTCAACTCACTTTCTGCTTGAGACGTCCACTTTTGTCTGTATTTCCTGAAACAAGTCACTTACATGCCTAACTCCTATACATCTTGAGTGTTTAAAGAAAAGAGACATGTTGGTAATGTTATCACCAATTGTTATCACCAGTTATCAACCATACTTAAATATAACGTCAAACACTTCTAAATCATTCTCTCAATGCTATTCTCAAAATACCATTTGTTACTCCAAGTGCTTGTCAATCACTGCCCAGTCTCACACCTCATCAGTGGAAAAAGTGATTTGAGACATCAGGAAGCCACACAAGCACATGGGCTGGCTTCTTATTACACGGAATCTCCCAGTAATTTTTCCTACAGGAATTCAGACATGGATCCACTCAGGCTCTCCTGTCTGAGCATTCCCCTGCTACACTGCAGGTTATCAGACAGTTGGGCTGTAGCAAGCATGATCATGGTGGACACAGTTGGCCTTACCCTTGGGATTCAGTGATCATAACATCTGCACATAAGACAGGCATGATGCAGTTTAGAACTTGCATGCACTAAAGTAAGTAACTGGCAGACATATTCACAGCTGATGCTGGCATCTTTGTTCTTCACTGAACTCAGGTATATGTGGGGGTTTTTTAAAGACCTAAAAACTTTGCACATCTCTCCAAAACTGTTCTTCAGTACAGTTTTAGGAAGTTGAAGTGCAGTTTGTACACAAAGTACTCTATATGATCTGGTTTTTATTCCCTAATGACAGCTGCAGATGGTGCCTTTTCAGTTCCTCAGGATATCCCTTCCTTTGGCTACTGGTCAGAAAGAATGTGGTCTTCTGCACTTTCTGTGTCGTGTCTGCCAACTTGTGTGCACAATCTATAATTTAAGACACTGAGGATTTCCCTGGCTGTGTATGCTTATGCCCCTGAATAGGCACTGCAATGTCATCCACAGAACAGACTATTCTCAAAACTTGAGCTTCCTACACAGAAAGTACTGTAGTTGGAGAGTGTCTAAACATATGGACATGAGCTTGTGGTAAGAATATTCATCAGCCTTTTCTGTACGCGCTGCAAAATTTATCTGTGTTTACGAATTCGAACACCTGGTGGTTTTGGTTTTTTCCACAATTAACTGTTGTAAGGAGAGGACTCAAAAGTCAAAAGGAGTAGCAATTAAAAAAAAATGAGTTGGGAATAAAGGTATCTGAAGTGTTTGCTTCTACTTTGGAGAAGTATTGATGAAAATTTTTTAAAACTGTTGAATATGCAACATTATTGAAAATATACTAATGACATAATGCAAATTTTCTGGATCAAAAAGTAAGTTATGTAGTGTTCCCCTAAATATACTATTTAATATATTAACCAATAAACCAGGAACTGGGCAAAGTTCACAATGAAGGTGACTTCTCTCTAGAGGAATATATTGTCAGTGGAAAGATACAGATTTAAAACCTGAAGAACAAGTTTTCATTTCTTTCATTTGTGGATAACAACAAAAGAACTAGTTCATCTTTAATTTTTGATAGATGAAAAGCAAACTGTGACAACCACTCATGGTACATAAATAGAACATCAATGATAAATTATAAAACAGATAATTTTCCTTAGTGAATAATGAACAATAAATACTGAAAAATTAACTATTTCATTTATGTTGATAGAAAACTTAAGAGCATACCAAACTAAGTTTCTTTGTTTGATCAGCAGGAAATGAATGACAGTTTCAACTTCCAAACTGATAATGAGCTCTGGGCCAATTTGCAATGTACTTTGCCAGTGAAATTCAAGAAACACGTAACATATTGAATCATAGTGATCTTTCTGAACTTCTAATTATACTGGGATTTCATCTGCTTCTAGATATGTTAACTGTATTCTTTTAAAAGTGTAAGTTGATTGAGATATCCAGATGCATTGCATCATTTAGTTTGAAGCTTGCATAATACTTTTATATGGAGAAAAAGCATACGCGTCAATGTGCCATAAGGCTATGTACGCTTCAGGTGTGTATATCTCAGGTATTTTCCTGTTTGGGGCACGCGTGACAACTATGTTTAAGGAATTTACACCTCAAAAATATTTTTCTTTGCAGGCCTTCAGGTTATGTTTCAGTTAGGCAGCATTTAGTGCACTGCTTTTCAGCAGTATGATTTGAGTCGGTGACACCTTGCCTCGTTTTTGTCTCTTTATGCTGTGAGGTGGTGCTGTAAGCAGCATAACCTGATGCTGTGTGGCCTACATTCAGAAAGTGTATATCCATATCAATTCGAAGACAAAGCTTTGCTCAGTGAAGGAGACAATTTCCGTGATACATACATACATATACATGAATAATGTATTCCTGCACTTAATTTGCAACTTCTGCATATTCCTGTTTAGGCAAGTTTGAAGAAACAGGACCCAAAAAACCTTTCATCTCTCGCAGAGGACAGTTGTTTCAGAAGAGGCAGGAGAGGGACACACATTTTCCCATCACCCAGTGAACGGTCCCACAGTGCTGCGCTGTTTTTTGTCAAAAGCTCCTTGCACATTTCCTACAGAGGCTTCTGACTTCCACTGCAATGCCCCGCTATTTAAGTGTGTCTTGAAGCTGTAGGAGTTTGATGTTTCATAAAACTTTCACATTTCATAATGCCTTACAGACATTGCAAAGCTTTTTGAGCTAATATTGAGGGGGTCATAAAATTTTATTGATCACTGACAAAATGCCCAATAATCTGCGGAAGAATTGAAGCAATATTTTAAAACTCTTTATTTTTACCTCTGTCCTCTTCACTTCCTTTTTGTCAACAGCGGCATTTATTTTTCTCTATTTTTATCAGATGCCAACTGAAAAAATGAGCAAAAGATAAACATATTTCTTAATTCTTTTTAGACCTGGCCACTTCATTAGGAGGTTCCTGAAGTGTGTGGAAGATAACTTCTTGACACAGCTGGTGACTAAGCCAATAAGGGAGGGTGCCTGACTGGGTCTGGTGTTTGCAAACAGAGAAGGACTGGTGGGTGATGTGAGGAGGGTGGTCAGTAGAACTGCCACTCACAGAGAGTTGACTTTGGCTAGTTTAGAGGTCTGGTTGATAGAGTCCTCTGGGAGGCAGTCCTGAAGAACAAAGCAGCGCAGGAAAGCTGGACATTCTTCAAGAAGGAAATCTGAAAAGTGCACGAGCAGGCCATACCTATGTGCTGAAAGATCAGCCAGCAAGGAAGAACACTGACCTGGCTGAACAGAGAGCATTGTCTGGAACTCAGGAAAAAAAAGGAGAGTATATAAACTTTGGAAGAAAGGGCAGGTCACTCAGGATGACTACAAGGATGTTGTGAAATTATGCAGAGAGAAAATTAGAAGATCCAAAACCCAGCTAGAACTTAATCTGGTTATTGACATAAGAAATATTCTTTAAAAGGTTCTATAAAGAAGTGAGCAATAAAAGGATGGCTGAATAGACTCCCAGTTCTTTAGTGGATGCAGGAGGACACATAGTGACAAAGGGTGAGGAAAAGGCTGAGGCATTTAACACCTTCTTTACCTCAGTCTTTACTGTTACTCAGACCAGTTGTTCTTGGGGTTCCTAGCCCACTGAGCTGGAAGACAGGGATGGGGACCAGAATGAAGCTCACAGAATCCAAGGCAAAATGGTCAGCAACCTGCTACAGCACACAGACCCACACAAGTCTATGAGGCCAGAGGACATCCACTCAAGGGTAATAAAGGAACTGGAATAAGTGCTCACCAAGTCACTTTCAATCATTTACCAGAAGTTCTGCCTAACTGGGGAGGTCCCATTTTACTGGAAGTTAACAAATGTGATGTGCATCTCCAAGAGGAACCTGAAGGGATGCAGGGAATGACAGACCAGTTCGACCTTAGTGCTGCAGAAGGTCACAGAGCAGCTCATCTTGAGTGCCATCACATGGTATGTGCAGGACAACCAGGAGATTGGGTCCAGCCAGCATGTGTTCATGAAAGGCAGGTCCTGTTTGACTGACCTGCTCTCCTTCTATGACAAGGTGAGCTACTTAGTGGCTGAGGGAAAAGCTGTAGGGTGTTGTCTACCCAGGTTTTACTAAAGACTTTGACACTTTTTCCCCGGGCATTCTCCTGGAGAACCTGGGCACTCATGACTTGGACAGGTATACTCTTTTCTGGGTTAAAAGCTGGCTGGATAGCCGAGGCCAGGGAGTTGTGGTGAATAGAATCCAGCTGGTGACTGGAGGCTGGTTAAGTGGGGTTTGCCAGGACTCAATATTGGCGTGAATATTTTTATCAATGATCTGGAAAAGGGGATGGAGTGCATCTTCAGACAGTTTGCAGACAGCACCAGCTTGGATGGAAGTGTTGATCTGTGGAGGGTAGGAAGGTTCTTCAAAGGGATCTGGACAAGCTGAATCCATGGGCCAAGACCAATTGTATGAGTTGCAACGAGGCCAAGTGCCAGGTCCTGCTCTTGGGTCACAACAACCCCATGCAGTGCTACAGGCTGGGGAATGAGTGGTTGGAAAAAGCCTGGTGGAAAAGGACCAGCAGGTGCTGGTTGACAGCTGGCTGAACATGAGCCATGGGAATTGGAGATCTTACCACTCTCTACAACTGCTGGAAGTTTCAGCAAGTTTGGGGTCAGTCTCTTCTCCCAGATAATAAGTGATAGGAAAAGAGGAAATGGCTTCAAGGTTCCAGAAGAGGTTTAGATGAGGTATTGGGAAAAATTTCTTCATGGAAAGGGCAGTAAAGCATTAGAAAAGGCCGCCCAGGGAAGTGGTGAAGTCATATCCCTGGAGGCATTTAAAAACCATGTAGATGTGGCACTTACAAACATGGCTGAGTGGTAGACTAGTTATGGACATGGTTAAGAGGTGGACTTGGCAGTGCTGTGTTACTGGTTGGATTTGATGATCTTACTGGTCTTTTTCAATCTAAATGATTCTCTGATTATTTATAAACTTCATCTGTGAATAAACCCATGAATGTTACCTGGCACTATGTAGCCTACATCCTTGCAGTTCTATCCTAAATAAAGCCGATCTCAAAAACACGTGGGCGTTTAGATACCAATACTTTGAGCACAGGCCGAACTGAAATGCAGTTTTTAAGTCCACACAGTCTCACAGCTCTCTTTTCCTGGTACATAGCCTACCACTATCACTTTGTGTCATTTCTGTCCGTCCAGCCCAGATCTATTTTTCTTTCCTTCAAAAGTATGACATGAAAGAGAAACTCCCTAATATTCCCAAGGTTCAAGGCAACAAATATTTTAAAATAATCTAAATCAATCAACTTAAGTTTTGCCTGCAATAGGAACTCACCCAAATGTGATTCCTACTGAAGTGAAGTGCCTTGGTTACATACTGCTGTCCTCATGCTGCAGTTAGGAGGTGGATCCCCCAGTTTCCCCAGTTACAGTGCACGGATCCATTTACACCATGAAGTGATTTGAATAAGACAAATTTCTTTTCAGATTAAGTTCAGAGCAAATGATAATTCAAACTTCAAACAGTGGAGATGTAAAGCTCCAAGCCAAACTAGCTGTAATCTATATACACGCTCCCACAGCGCAAACCCCTGGCTAAAGGGAGTTGTGATGTGTTCCATCTGACAAGAGTCTTATATCTGTGAAGCCAAACAAAAGGTTTTTTTACAAAATTGGAATGGATTTTGAATTTAAATTATTAGTTGAATGGAATAAATTTGTCTTGGAGCTCTTAAACAAGACAGATCTTCTTGAAAACACAGATGCTTCTTTGAGAAGGCCACTAATTTCTGTACTATGTGAAGTGGAAATCCCCTGCTCCAGGAATCGTACAAGTTCATTTTATGAATATATGTGTTCTTCAAAATGTTGGGGGAAATTGTCATTTGCTTCAATTTTTATTATTTTCCTGTTTATATGTGTTGATTCTTTTCCTTCATCAGACTGCCTTGGCTTATTGTCATGCAGAGTCATCCACAAGTACCTCTCTGTAGAGTTTGGGTGTTGCTTTTTTTCATGCTCACTTGTAGCATGCATCCACTCATAGCAGAGAAAATGCAGTGCTTTAAAGATCCTCAGAGTGGAGCTCAACCACAGTCTACCAGAAACATAGGATCAGGCACTAACACCTTGGTGCAAGGTCACTCCAATTCCTTCCCTCTGTTTTTCTCTCTCTGTTTTATCCCAATGGGAATTCAACAGTACAATCTTGAGTGGAGTCTTCAGACTATACCATTAGCTTATTGAGTAACTGCACCTGCTTTTAAATTTTAATGATGCATTTTTAATGTGATAAATGTATTATACTTCAATGGTTTTATATGCAGGTCGAATAAACTATGAGTTTTGTTACTCTTCAGATATTACTTTCCTAAGAACATCTTTATAATTGTACAGCTTATGTAGTTGCACATGTTCCTGGTAGTCTGAAAATGGCTCTGGTTCTGTACCAGTGAACAAAAGCTACTTTTGAGTGCGTATTCTAGTTAGTTTTTTTTGTTAACTTGAGAGCCATATCACCTAGAATCAGGCTAACAAATCATTTAATCTAGATGGTTTCTGTGGAGGGGAGAGAAGGTTTTTTTCTGTTGGTTTATTACAGCAGAATTCACTGAAAAAAAGTTTCCGACATTTTGTTTTAATTGGATGTGTTTGTGATATAAATAAGGTACTAGCCAGATACTAAAGGCAGAGTTTGACAACTATGATAAATAATAGTTACTGATTTTGTATAGAGAAGTGGGTGACTATAGTGAAAAATAAGAATTTTACTTTTTAATGTAACTACCAAAGGTAATTGACCACCAAAAGACCAAGGTGCAAGATACTAATATAGGAATTTGCTCAGAAAATTGATATGTATAAATAAATTGATATGTATAAATTTGTATGTTATTAGTTTTATTTTGCTATTTCAAGTAAAGTATATTTGACTTAAGAAATATTCCCAAATAATTCTTACTGAGTGGACTGGTTGTTTAATACAGAACAAATACACTTTATCACAATTTTCTACACCCTACCTTGTCAGATTCATTAGTTGTGACCTAGAATACTTCGGCATGGTTCAAATTAGTTATTTGGACTTTTTGCTGATTCTCAATTGTTGATTCTCTTTTAAGAGTTTTAATAAATGTGCCACAGGGATAAAAGTGCTTACTTCTGGACATTTATCTTCAAGGAATTAAACTGAGACCAGAAGCTAAACCTTGTTTTAGTGTAATGAGTTCCAGTTGTTGTGTTTTGGTATGTTTTAATAAGATTAATTACCTTTTGCCTGGGCTGATTCTTTTCCTTCATTTCTAACAAAGAATGGACAGTCACTGAATTACCTGAGCAAGAAATAGTATCTAGTGTAGGAATATTATCCAGCTGGCAAAGAACTAATGTTACTGGTTTACACCAGCCTCCAGGCAGAAATGGAGTCAAACATCTGTCACATTGCAGCAATTTTCATCTGGCTAATGGGCTGTTGGCTCTACATGCCAGCTAGTATAACCACAAGTTACTTTAAGGTATTTCAGACCACTGCAAGATGGTTTTCAGATAAAAAAAGGTCTTAACTAGGTCTTAGTTGTTGCCCTTCCACTATTTTCTATCAGTAATGGATGCAATGGAAAATAGGTAAACCTTGGTAGGATTCCTCTCACTGCCTTCCCTTAGAACAGATATAAGTTCCCTGCCAGAAAACATCTGAATACATGAATGTCTTCAGTGGTTGAACATTTGGCAGTAGTTGCATTTAACTTCTCTTTAAAGTCTACAAGATTAATAGTCTCCTAAGTCAAAGCATAAAAGTGATTACAAATGCAACCCATTTGGTTACCATCATGCTCTTCTTAAGAACATGGTCAGACGATTGAACGATGGCTGACAGCAAAATTGCACTCAGTGACACTGATTCACTCCAGCACCTCAGTTATACCTTATCCCTCAGACCTCTGTAAATGATTTTCTCCTACATAGGCTTAGACAGTTAACCTTAGAGCTGTACACACAAGTGCCAACAAAAATTGCAAATTTCTCCAAGTTGTAGCTTAATTCTGAATCACAGCATGAGCAATTTGCAGTAGCAGTTGGTCCAGCGTGCCTATGATATTGGATTAATTCCCATCATAAAATGTTCATGGAAATTATGAAGAAGACTGTGGTTAGACCAGAGGTGTGGGCCTTGTTTGCTCCTTAGGGTTACTTGGTGAATTTTTTCATTAGGAAGAAAGAAAATAAATTTCACAAACTACTGTTTGCAGTTCAAGGCGCCTTCTTGCAGGGTTGAAATAAATTGATTTGGGGCAATGGAATCTGTGAAATTAGCACAAATATCCTTCCTTCAAAAGTTTGGATGTTATATATGTCTGTTTTCCTCCAGTAGCCTTTATATTTTCACACTACTAATGAATGAGTGCCTAATTGCCACAGTGAAGCTGTCTGGGGTTACTTCCCAGCAGAGTCTCTTGCCAAGGCCAGCTGGAATTCTGTTTGCATTCTGCAGCTGATTAGTGGAAACTGCTAGTGCTAAACATAAATAAATAAGAGACATATACACACACACCAAAAGAAGCATGGAGTTCAAGAAGTTTGTAGTGCTCCCCTGAAGTCAAATAATTTTCTTCAAATTAGAAAAATTGACAGTGGATAAATATAATAACTCCTGATATAAGACATAACCAGCTGTGATCAACCTAACTGGTTACTGACACCCTTTTCCCCACAGAAAAGCAATTGAAACAGCTTTTCTCTGACATTAAGGAAGCAGACTGAAGGGTTTTTCCACCAATCTTTCAGTGACACTTTGAAGTCATATGGATATCTGGGTTCTTTTCTGTTTCACAGAAACAAAAACTATTCAAACAGGTTTCTCCCTACAGGGTTGTTTTTTGGTTGTTTTTTTTTTTTCCCTTAAATATTTAAGGCTTGAAAATTTATTTTGATGAGGCTACAAGATAGTTAGATAAAATCTAGCATTGCATACCTCAGTTCTCCATTAGATTCAGCTCTAGTATTTCTCTTGCATTATATAAGTCCTAGATATCCTTGGGCTTTGTGTAGTAGGAATCATCTGCTTACAAGATACTCTGTTAGAAGTTCAGGTGAAAAATGTGGGAAAAACTGAAAGGAACAGCCTTGATTTCAAAAAAAGAAGTTGCCTTAGTATCTGAATGTGGCCATTCTGGAGCTATTCAACAAACTCCTTTTCTGGCAAGAAGTGTCCTATATATATCTGTAAGGGTCCCTATTATAAACAGAATAACTTTCTCTTTTTTCCCTAAATGCAAATTGGTGGTTCATCCCACAAGCTGTCACTTCTTGTGTAGAAATCTAACAAGTTGGATTTCATAAATATTCCTAAAACTGCAGTCCCACTTTTGCTGGTTTCTCAGTTGGTTAATCTATTCCTGAATTTTATTTGAAAAATTTTTCTGGATAGTTTGACAGCCTTCCCAGTGGGATAGGAATCTTCGAAGCTCCTGACCTTCCTCGACCACAGAACATTCAAAACATGGGATGGACGATGGGAGATACATCTGTATTTCTGAAAAAGAAAGGCCAGGAGGGATTCTTTGACGAGTATTGCAGATTGCCTGACATCCCCACTTATGGTTCTTCTCAAGCAGACTGGTGTGCCTGAATGACATAGCACTGATATATGGGTGTGTCTCAGTTCAAAGTATCCAAAATAATGTTAAATCTTTTTTGCAGCTCCCTACAACAGTATTCTGTTGTGTTTTTTTTTTTTTAAGGTGTTTGAAATGAGATCATGTATCATTTTTCTAGGGTAAGGTCTGTTGGTATGGTGCTATAGTCTGAGTCTCTTACTCTAAACATACCTGCTCTTATGGTTATGATCACATTTTACTCTAATGTTAACCAGAATAAACAATGAATAATGTCAGATAAGACTATTTAATGAGTAAATTTAGCAACTTAAAACACTGGGTACGTAAAAAAATCATGTGGCATCTTTTTATGGTTTTGATGCTCCTGGTGGGATTTTTCTTCACATACATTTACTAGTGAACTCATCTATAGTTACAGTGAAAATTATAGGTGCCTTTGGAGAGTGATTCATCTCAGCCTACGATCGGTGTCTAAAGAGGTTGGATGAATTATCGTCTAGTAGTGTGTAGAAGTAACTCTTCACAGACCAGTGAAGAGGTAGGTGGCTCTCAGCTTTTGATCCAGGAAAGGCAAATAAAAACTCCAAGACTATTGCCAGCAGAAATACTGAAAGGAGGATTCATACTGCTTTTGGAAAATCTGTGAGATCCACAAGCTGAAAGAAATTTAAAACTGTAAATGGAGTCTAGATGACACACTTAAGACTGAGCACCAGCATTTGAAGTTGGGCATATAGTGGGAAATACTGATTTATATCCAATTGCTATACCTTGTTGCTTCTCTATGAAGAATTAAGGATGGACTTTTGGGAAAAGTAAAATATTGAGAACCCATTGTAAGCTTTTTGCTGAAAATAAATGGGATATTCGGGAGATCTTCACTTGTTATACTAGTAAATGGTCTATAAGTCACTTAGGTCTTACTGGGACTTATGCCAGTACAATACATCATTCTTTTTAATTAAAATACTAGTTCTACCCAAAAGCACTAAAACCCATCAAAAATTTCAAAAAAATCTTGTCCTTGTTAATGTGAAATGTTACTTTGTCTGCGTCAGGGACATGATTTTGTCTGTGGTATCATCTCCACAAGAAAAAACAATGTTGCATAAGGCATTACTGTATACATGTGTATTTATTTATACAAAGATATGATTTTTTTCAAGATGTATTTAGGAGAAGTATACAGTCATATTTAAGCACAGATTCTTCCATTTTTATGGCTGAGTTATGCAATGCTTCTTTCCTTAAGCTTACTCCTTAGACAAATAATTTATAAAGCACTGTGTCTCCGGAACTGTGTTCTGGTTAGTTTGTTTAGACACAACAGTTTTCATAACTGTCACTGCACATTGAGCTTCTGATATTTGCTTTGGACAGCAAACTGCCAACTACCTGCAAACGCTAGCAACTTCATACAATTTGTTTTGGCAAAAGGTCACCATGCAGAAAATTTTCCGTAAGATGTGGCAAGTCAGATTTCATACACACTATCCTCACTGGAACTAAGGCTTGAGATTGTTATTTCTATAATACTCATCAAAGCCAGAGCAGCAGAGATAGAAATGCTAGTCAGGTTGCTCTACTCTTTCACTACTAAAATTTACTGTACTGTGTAATTTTTGATCCTGTTTAAGTCCCTTGTATTTCCTACAGTTAAATTAGGTCTGATTATAGGAAGAAACCATTAATTTAGATTTTAATCTCTGTTGCATTCAGAACAATTCCACCAACTAAAGTCAATTTATTTACTTTTATGCAAATTAGTTCAGATTTTTACCATTTACTTTTATTTTTGGAACAAAATTTAGCAGTTCACGTTGACACTCCATCACCCTTCTTTTATTTGTACATCACTGCAGAAGTGTTGTTTTCTGTTCTTTGTTGTTATGGCAGCATGCTTTTCAAGCTATCATTTTAATCTGTCTCCTACAGATTCTGCTGTTTTTTCCTATAAAAAGCCTTATAGATAAATATATGTCCAGTTTGAGGTATATCATATTAAATAGATAAATGCCTTGAACTGCATGTGAAAGCATCCAGATGCTGATACTGACATTTTCTAATTTTCTTGTTCTTTTTTTAGGTTTTGTTCCCCGATACCTTTACCAGTAATTTTTGAGTCAGAGTTCTGGATGGACCAAAGTGCTCCATCCACACAAAATGAAAAATTACATTTGGCAGTCTTACTCCCAATATAGCACTCTTACCTACTGACATAAGTGTGGATCTAAGGTAGATTTCATACCTTTCAGTGAATGCTTTTCTGTGCACAGAGTCAGAAAAAGATACCAGGAACCATATGTGAGTCCAAAATACACTGTAATCCATGGAACAGGACTTCCCTGGCAATATGAAAAATTATGTTATCTTAGAACAAAATTATGAACAACTTATACCCAAGAGCAGCAAGGCCCTGATGTTTGTTGGTTCACAAGAAATCAAAGAATCCTCCATATGCACATATTTTAAGGCAGTGCATTGATTAGACCATTACTCTGACATTGACACTGCAGACTTTCATAATCGTGAGTTACTTAATGTATAAATGGCTCTCTGCCATTAATGACAACATTCACAAACATGTTTTGTTTGGAGTTTTTTATGTACATCTCTCTATTCAGTTACTGAACAATTTACAACACCAAAGAAAAGCAGGGAACTGGAAGGCAGGGAACATTCCCACCCACAGCAGTCTCAGACCTCCTGGTTAGGCCTCTTTCTGGGAAAAGTGGGTGATACATCTTTGAACTGAGCTTGTTAAATGTTAATCAAGTTATGCTTTTGTTTTTGTGTAACAGGCTCATACTCCTACAGCCATTCACAAATGCTTGTTCCCAGTCCCCATCATAATTTCTTTCCTCTCAAACAAAGCCAGCAGACTCAGCGTTTCATTGAACTGTGGAAGCAAGTAACTCTTGAAGTAGTCATGGGACAGGGAAAAGAATTAGGTGGAGAGGAAGGAGGAGGACTCCTGAGGTGTTTTGGCTGATGATAAAATAAATGTTTCTGTAAGTAGCAGATCTACCTCAGGACATTTTGTCACTCCTCCGACTTCCTGTTCTTTTCCTTGTCCAGTCAGGCTTCAGTCTACTACTTAAGCCAACAGACAAATTGTTTGTGTGACAGTTCCCTCACTAAGAAAGAAATCTTTTTGGGAGAAGGTGAGAAGAATGTATTTTTCTTGATTTCTTTGAAACTGCCAGTTGTGCTTACAAGGCAAAATAACAATCCTGGTATCATTATTCTGAACCTCCTCAAATTGAAGCAGTGTGAAGACTGTTGCCTCCCTGGTGAATCCTATAGCCACTCAACTGTAAGGTGAAATTGTACCTGCTACCAGTTCTATCCAGAAAGAAAAGTGTGTTGTCCTTAACTCCTTGAAAGAAAAGACAGTGGCACTGCTTTTCTGAAGTAAGTTCTGCCACTAGATTTCCAGTGAACACAAATGAGATTCCTGGTGAACATAAATACTTTTCTGGAGGTCTATATGATGCACATATTCTGCCATAGTTATGTTGATTACCATGATTTTGAGTTGGAATTCAAGGACCTGACCATTAACATTAAATTGCTTTCTCTTGGATAGTTACTGTACTAGAAAAGCAAGAATGCAAGTTAGAAGTAATTGTCTTCCTTGTCTGTTCCTCTAGTCACCATATTCCAGAGTGAAATATCAAAGGCAACCTTAAAAGTCAAATCCCAGTCGTGCTGGGAATTATGGCTGTGCTGTAAGAGCAACAGAGACAGAACAAACACAAGCTTTCATGAAAGTCGAGGGTGAAGGCTGTATTCCAGACTCATTGCATCATTTTGTTTCTTCCATATTTTATTGCTTTATGTTTCCATGTCCTTCAGAGGAACATATTTTATTGTCTAAGTCAGAAAGAGACAGAACAGGACATTCAACATTCAACTCCATTCTTGTGGACTTGCTCTTTAGGGAAGCCACTTACTGTTTTCCACATGCCACTCATAAGATGGGTTACTAGGACTTATTTATAGCAACAGACAGAATTAAGCTAAGCTGCAAAGTATGTTGATATTCTTGACTAAAAGGTGCTGCACAAAATGCAAATTATTTTCGTTTCTCTACTCTTCATCATGACACCTTTTGGCTACAATTTTACCCCAATATGCTCTTCTGTCTCTCCTTACAATTGTGTTATACTGTTCTCCTTGTTCCCTCCAATCACCTCATCTTTCCTTCCACATCAAGAAGCCTTTCTCAGTAACAGTTCTGGCATTTGGGCATAAGGAGCATGCCCCACTCAGAAACACAGTATTATTTCACTATAAAATGTGGTTGTCTTCAGCTCTGGATGCCATTTGCAGCAGTTCAACAGAATATTCAGCAGAATAGCTGATGATGGGTCTGATTCCTTTCACATATGTCAGACTTACTCCCATTGCCTTCAGCAGCATTCAGCTGGTCCTGAGTAGTAACAGAATAAACATAGCTGAGATGTTTTATGCATCCATAGTAGACCAAGTGTGTGCCACATCAGTGGACTGCACATTTTTGACATTACCAGCCAAAAAGCCTAGATAGAGCACATAAGCAGTCAAGATACAGTGAAGGTATTAATTTATCAAAATTGGGCAAAGAGAATTTGCCAGTTTCAGGGCATACTGTAAGACCCTACCTATGGGCAAAGCATTTCCATTTTTACAAATTCAGGTGCTGCTAATACAATGTATTTCCTGTAACTTCTTTCCATGGGGAATAGCTTAAAAGCATGGAGAAGCAAGAAAAATCCTGGTGTTACTTCATGTTTTTCCTGATATAAAGACATTAACTCAAGCAGGAATAGTGAGCCAGATATGAGGATTCTTGCTAAGTTTGCATCAAATTATTTCCAACAGCATTTGTTATTTACCTAACACTAGTGAAATATTTTTAGATGCTCTGTCCAACTAAATTTGTCACAGTTATCGCAGTAAAATCACTTTTTCTTTCTTTCCAAAGAAATTTCCTAAAATTTCCTAAAGAAAATTTTCTAATCCTTAGAGACAGAAGTAAAGAGTTCTAAAACTATTAATTATTAAAAAGTAAAGAGAGGCAACCTCAGAAAATAGAATTTAACTAATTTGTTTAATTAAAATATTCAAAGCCACCTTCTGGTTTTTTTTAATGAAAGACGTCTCCTTGAAACAGTGATAATCAATGTGGATTTGGGCTAGAGAGGTCAGACTTATATACCATATGGAATTTTTTAAGACATTGCTGCCATGACAGATAAGAGAAATTCAATGCATGTACTATACTTAGAATTTTAAAAAAAGCAACTGACAAGTTTCTATACCAGAGATAAATTACTTAGGTATCATCATGGAATGAAAAGAATTATACAGTAATGGACAAAACACTGGTATAATAGCAGAACACAAAAAAAAAACATGAACAGGGATGTTTCATCCTATTAAAGAAGGAAAAAGTAGATTAAATATACAAATTAGGAAAAATTTGAAGACTACTCCTCTATATCTCCCAGACTGACTGGTGTGCATGACTACAAAAGGGAAACCAAACACTGAATTAATCCATTTTTGTGCTTACTCCACTCTGCATAGAGCAGGAAGTGTATAGACCCGTCGAGGGTGGTCATACAGATGGAATTTAGAGCTGATGTGCCTGCACTATTGGACCAAGGTAGCACTTATGATGAGATAAACAGTTATTTTAACAAAGACAAACAAGTCTTCTAAACTGTCGGTGATTTTAATGTCAGACAAACAGTGACTAACAGAGGGTGCCTCCCCAAGCTCCCTCTGTGTACCACAGAGCAATGATAGGCATCAATATTCTTCCCAGGAGCGAGAAATGAGGAAGAAAAACTGGGTCTGAGTCAAAGGAAAGCTGAGCCACCAATGCCATGAGACAAGCAATGTATCTGCAAGCAAAAAGAAATTCAAACCCTGCATGGTTGTTTGTGCATGGAGCAGGGGGAGACAGTGTCATGAGCATGGCTGAAAGATTGTCTGACTCCCTTCCTCCAAATGGAGCTCTGCAAAGCTCTTCCACTTGATTTGGTGTGGGGTTCACTTCTGTACTATATGTGGTAAGTATTTTCCTGTAAGACATAATCTCTATCTTGAAGCCACACAAAGATACAAAAATACAATGTGCGTTAGTAGTAAATGTGAACCAGTATGGTATTACACCAGCACTCCACCAATAAGAAAAATAGCACAAATCTGGCAGCACAGAGTAACTGAATGGTTGTATAGGGACAGTGCTGGGGGAAGAGCAAGAAGCATCTATGAGTTCAAGAAATAGAAAGAAGAAATGTCTGTTTGTGGAGGAAAAAATACTAAGGGGAAAAGAGCACAAGGCAGATGTGTTAGTCTGAGTAAGACTGCATGATCTTATGTCCTTACTAGCTAGCCCTAGGTGGTTGGGGTTCTGAAAGTATGTAAATAAAAACATTCTTGGAGTGCTGTGAACAAATAAGCAGGATAATTATTATAAAAAATGGTACTCTCAAAGCTTACTCCATTTTTTATTAAATAAAAAGTTATGTTGATGTAACATTAAGAATGAGATTTTAACTGAAGTATTGAAACCAACAGTTTCTTCAGAAACCCTCAAACTATCCTCATGAGTATATGCATAACAATAGGCTCTTTCATTATGTACAGAACTTTTGCATCAGTCACTGAATAATAATTATTTTCTACTGTAGCTTCACCCAGCCTACCTGGAGTTTCACAACATTGCAGCAGAAAGTTGCTTTCTGAATAGGCAGCTCCTCAAACAGGCAGTGATCTACCAGATGCTAAGAGGATACACAGAAACATGAGGGAGGGCTTAAGCCAGCATATAGGAGAGAAACCAGATGTGTGAGAAACATTATACAGGCACTGTCAAAAATGAGGAAAGAAATAGCCTGAAGAAGCAGATGGGGAGAAGGAAGGAAAAATTCCCTATACTTGGAGAGAAAAAGAGGTAAATATGAAAATTTTTGAAAATAAAATGTGGATTCATGGGTTTTTTTCTAAGATGTGTGTGTGCAAAGATGCATAGCAAAGATAGTATCAGTAGTAATAATTGTTATAGCTCTGAATTTATCAGGGTCTCAAACAGGTCAATGACTGTAGTGTACAACTGTGATTAGAATTACAGATGGCCTCAAAATGGAAGGTACAAATACTCACATCTTTTTAGGTGCTCCTTAGACATTTTTAAAATAGTTATACAAATACATTGGTACAATCTTAATTGTTCTACAGCGTTTTTAAACAGGTATAAAAGCATCCATGCACGGACCTGTACTGATTTTATTGATATTATACAAACATTAATGGTATCTTTAACATTTAGTTCACATTATGCAAAATCCTTGTATAGATAACCATAGTTAAATTGATTTGCAGCTGTTACTAGTTGGCAATATCTGCATTCAGTTTTCAGTGGACTCTAGGTTTCCACTTCAAACACCAAACTTTTGAATTGATTTTTGATGTAGGTATTTTCCCTCAAAAATCTCAACACTGAGAGGAAGAAAATGGACACCAGCCTAGAACAGCTTCATTGATACAATGGATTTGATCTCTATCTGATAAATGTTGATACTCAGGCAATGCGAGTGCTTCAATAGCTTTTTCTATGGTTCTTTGCATTTCATTTACATTAATTAAAATAATTGACTAAGTACAGAGTATATTAGAATCCAATCTACTATATCTTTGGAAGGCATAACGTCTTTGGGTAGTATTAGAAAAGTGATCTGCCTAAAGGCAATTCCCTTGTTTACAGCAGGTTGGGAGATGTGGAAAAATGTCAAAATGAACACAAAATAGGCAACAATGTGGAGGAAAAAGGAGGAGTGAGACGAAAGAGATATTAAAAGATTCCTATAATAATTTTCAACACGGTGACTTCTGAGTTACATTGTCGTAAGACAAAGGAGAAATCAGGAAAAAGTTAGGATAAATCGACTAATAAGAGCAAGACATCACTGAAAGACACAATAAGGCCTCAAAAAGACAGTGAAAGTAATTTATTGACAGCCTAGGTAAGTATTGCTAAAAATTTTAATGAATTCTGAGTCTCAGTGTTCACAAAGGAGGATTGGGAACAGATGCCAGAAACAGACATAAATTTAACAGCAGAGGTGGAAAGCATACTGAAGAAACTCAAGATCGTGCCAGAAGAGGTGACCTAGAAATTAGAACATTTAAAGACTGACAAAACTAAAGGACCAGAAGGTACACATTTGATGAAGCGTCCCAAAAGAGATAGGCAAACCTTTAGCAAGTTTATTTATAATCCCTTTGGAATTGAAAAGGGCAAAGTAACATATATTTAAGAAGTGATCTAGCTAAAATCTAGAAAGCTTGACTTCTAAGATAAAAGGTGAACCAAATACTTTAAAACGTAAAGACCTCAATTAATTACATGGATTTTCAAAAGCTGTACAAGGTCATGCATGTGAATTTCAGAATTACTTAGAAGTGCATTTCTATCTTAAAACCATATGAATAACTGTTTATCTATTAATATTTTTAAGTTCTGTGTTTCTTACTTTTGGTACTCTTTCTGTGTTAATGAGCTCTATAAAATGATGGGTGATCACTAGTAATGTATGTGAATACTGGAGACTTTGCCATACAATTCTAAGCATTCAAAAGCATTGGATCAGGTACTCTGAGAGAAAAAGGAAAAAGGAAAAAAGGAACAAGACTAAATTTTAAGCCTTATGCTTTCCATTCTGAAGAACTACCACCATTTGTTTGTGATTTTATGGCTCTGGTAAGACTAGGTCCCCACAATCCAGAAAGAAGTTGACTCAAAGAAAAGCCACAAAGATGATCAAAGGACTGGAACACCTGTCCCATGAGGAAAGACTGAAGGCATTCAGTCTTTTCTCCTTGGTGAAGAGAAGACTCAGGGTGACCTTTTCACAGTATTCTGACACTTAAAGGGCAGGTGCAAAGGAAGTGGAGACTCTCCCTTCACAAAGAACCACATGGAGAAGATGAGAGGCAACAGGTTCATGTTTTGTTAGGAGAGGTTTGATCTTGATACAAGAAAGAAATTTTATATGGTGAGAAGAATCAGTCAGTGGAAGTGAAGTCCTCACTCCTGGAAGTCCAATCAGATAGGATGCAAAGTAATCTCACCTAGGCTCCCTTTTCCATGAAATATTGAACCAGATGATGTTTCAAGGTTCTTTCAAACTTGGTCTGTTCTATAATTCTATTCTATCATGAATTGGTTCATTTGCAAGACTGGTAGGAGCTGTTAGCTCCCTTGAAGGCAGGGAGACCCTGCAGAGAGACCTTGACAAATCAGAGGACTGGGCAATCACCAACCACATGAAGTTCAACAAGGGCAAGTGCTGGATCCTGCACGTGGGATAGTGCAACCCTGGATGTACGGATAGACTTCAGAATGAGATGCTGGAAAGCAGCACCACAGAAAGGGACCTGGGGTTCCTGGTCGATGGCAAGTTGAACACGAGTCCGCAGCGCCCTGGCAGCCAGGAGGGCCAACCCTGGGGTGCATCAGGCACAGCATCACCAGCGAGGCAAGGGAGGGGATTGTCCCACTCTGCTCTGCACTGGGGCAGCCTCACCTTGAGTTCTGGGGGCAGTTTTGGGCACCACAATACAAGAAAAGACATAAGGCTATTAGACAGTGTCCAAAGGAGGGCCACGAGGATGGTGAAGGGCCTTGAGGGGAAGCCACATGAGGAGCAGCTGAGGTCACTTGGTCTGTTCAGCCTGGAGAAGAGGAGGCTGAGGGGCGACCTCATTGCAGTCTGCAACTTCCTCACGAGGGGAAGAGGAGGGGCAGGCACTGATCTCTTCTCTCTGGATACCAGTGACAGAACCTGAGGGAATGGCCTGAAGTTGTGTCATGGGAGGTTTAGGTTGGATATTAGAAAAAAATTCTTCACCCAGAGGGTGGTTGGACCCTGGAAGACACTTCCCAAGGAAAATGGTCACAGCACCAAGCCAAACAGAGTTCAAGAGTGTTTGGACAATGATCTCAGGCACATGGTGTGACTCTTGAGCTGTGGTGCTGTGTAGGGCCAGGAGTTGGACTCAATGATCCTTGTGGGTGCCTTCCAACTCAGCTTATTCTATGACTTTGTGATTCTGTGATTTGCCATGTCCTTCAGTGAGTTATGGAAATGTATACTCATTTGGAGATACTCAGAAAATGCTCACTAATACACACAGCCATATATTTTCTGCTCTGTATGCTGGAGACCCTTTTGATATTTCAGGGAGTTATCTGTGTCTCTGCTTCTGACCATGTGCTTTTTTAAGGCTGAATCTGACATTGCCAGGCATTTTCTCTGCAGTCCAGAATATCCTAGCCCTGCACTGCACACCTACAGGATGCTTGAAATGGCTGCAATTTCCAGCCCACAGCTTCTGTTGCTTGACAGATTTTTTTTTAAAAACGTAAATCTGGCCCTACATATGATTTTTAACCCTCTGAAAATACCAGCTCACTGAAGGTTTCCACTCATTCCTGATTTTATCAAAGGATTTTCCTGTGATATAATCCTCTAATCCAGAAGTTTTATGAACTTAATTAAATTCAACAAAAAGAAACTATGACAACTACAGAATTGAGATACTTTGCTTAGCTTGCAAAAAAGGTTTTAAAGAAATTCAAATGGATTAAAACTGACAAAGGCTATGGAAAAATTTTCTCTAGAGTTCATTGCAAAGTTTTTTTTCAGAGAATTCAAAAGAAGTTTGCTGCAGGCCTGGTGATCTATGGTACTGGCAGTATGTTACATTAATGTCCTGAGGATTGACATATATATTATAAAGGGTAGTTATAAGTTCTAACAGTTGTGAATGAGGAAAGTATCAGACAAGTATAAGGCCAAAGTATCACTATTAAGACAGATTTTATTCACCTTATATAAAAGTAACCTGAAACACAGAATGTGCAGTAACAGGCTGAAATTTGATGACTGTACAAAACTGGAAAATAAGTCAAAATGAATGAGGTGGACACTAAAATAAAGAGCAGTTGGAAAGGCTAAGACCAAGGACAGATATATGGTTATGACATAATTCAGAAAAATATAAGAGAAAGACAGTGAAGATGAAAGGAGAGGTTTTCAATTTTCAAACAGCAATACAGAAAATCTAGATGTAGTGGAATATATCATGTAAACCTTTGACCTATTGCTTATAAGCAGTAAATTGTAAGAAACTGAAACTAGGGCCACATAAGAGGACTTTGGATATGTAATCGAGTGGGAATTATTTGACTGGTGTAGAAATGGGACCAGGAAAATGTTTTATTGGGCATAACACCCACAACTAAAGAGTTGCAAATACTGAATAAAGAAATTTTGATAAGGACTAAATTCCTGGGAGAGATTTCATTGAATCCAACAGGCTTCTGAATATATATATACCAAAAAAAAAAAAAAAACCCTGTCATAAACCAAATAGTTTTCACTTGGTTTTAGTTAACTTTCTGATTACTTTAACAAATACCTTACATAGTTTATCATATCATACTGTTCAATTCTGTGAATGTAAGTTCACTGAAGTTCACCTTCCAGGAAAAAAAAATGCTTGCCCCAGTGCCCAGAAGAAATGGATAGCATTTTAATAAATGGCTGCATCCAACCCCATGTCTAATCTTCCCAAAATGTATTGCATTTTGGTGTAGGTCTCCCACCAAGAACAAGTTGTTCTTCCTCCAGTTATGTTCAGTTTTGAGATTGCTGAACCCAGGACTAGGTTATCCCAGATCTGAGCACTCTGCCTTCAGTCTGAACAGCAGAGCTGAGACATCCCAACAGCGGGCAGGAAATGTGTCTCCCTAAAGGTAGGGAAAGACTTGTTTCTCTGTGACTGTTTTTTCTCACAGAATTTCTTGCCTCCTTTCTCTTGTAATGGTCCTGGGGTCACAGAACCTAAGAACAGCTCCTCTTCCTCTTCTTGGTAAGCTATGCAGCTTACTCTGAAATCCTTTTCTATGAAATATGTCTAGTTTATTACCCCAACAGTGAATGCAAGGTTTACACTTCTGTTTGATATCACTGAGATTGTCTTGTGGACTGGTGCAAGTATCTGATGCATCTATCCCAGTACATCCCTAGGGACAACAGATATGGAGTAAAACAAGGTACCCTGCAAGTTATTAATCTCAGCCTTCAAAGGCAGTCAGACTTCCCATGTCTCAAGTCCATGAACCTCCAGGTAGGGAGTTGGGGAGCCAAGTCCCTCCTACTACAATAAAAGAGCGGGTTTGAGGCCACCTGATGAAACTCAATTGGCACAAGGCTCTGGCTCCTGATGATCCCATGGTCCTGAGAGGACTGACTCATGTGATTGAAAGTCACTCTCCATCCTATTTGAAAAGTCATTGTGGCCAGGTGAAAACCTCAGTGTCTTGAAAAAGAGAAACTTCACACCTATTTTAAAAAAGGGGAGAAAGAAAAACCAGGGAACTACAGAGCAATGCACCTTACCTCTGTTCTTGGGGAGACCATGGAATATATCCTAATGGAAGTTGTGTTAGGGCACATACAAGGCAAGGATGTGACCCAAGACAACCAACATGGTTGACAAAGGGCAGATTGTGCCTGGTGAGCCTGGTAGCCCTCTATGACATAGTGACTGCAATGGTTAGCAAGGGAAGACTGACTGCTGGCATCTACTTAGGTTTCTGTAAGACATTTAACACACTCCCACACAACATCCTTAGCTCTAAATTGGATAGACATGGGTTTGAAGGGCAGACTGTTTGGTGGACAAGAAAATGGCTGGATGGACACACCCAGAGAGATCTGGTCAATGTCTCTATGTCTTGGAGGAGGCCAGTGACAAATGGTGTACCTCAGGGCTCTGTCTTGGCATCGTTGCTATTTAAAATCTTTATCAATGACTGAGACAATAAGATCAAGTGCACCCTCAGCAAGTTTGTAAATAGCATGAAGCTGAGTGGTGCAGCTGACACAACAGAAGGAATGGATACCATCCAAAGCGACCTGGGCAACCTTGAAAAGTAGGTCCAAAAGAACCTAAAAAGGTTCAAAAAGTTCAAGTGCAAGGTGCTACACCAGGCTTGGGGCAATCCCAGACGTGTACATTGACAGCAGCCTTGCAGAAATGTTGGATTAAAAGATAGCAATGTGTGATTCTCCCCCTCTACTCTGTCTTCTTGGGACCCTACCGGGAGTATTGCTTCCAGCTCTGAGGTCCTCAGCCCAAGAAAGACATGGATCTGTTAGCATGTACAGAGGATCGTCACAAAGAGTACTAGACCATCTCTTCCACAGACAGGCTCAGAGAGCTCTGGTTGTTCAGCATGGAGAAGACAAGATTCTGGGAAGGTCCCATTGTGGTGTTCCAGCACTTAAAGGGGGCTTATAAAAGAGGTGGTAGGCTTTTCACATGGGCAGATAGTGATCAGACAAGGTGGAATAGTTTTCAGTTAAAGAAGAGAGATTTTATTTAGATGTTAGGAGAAAACTCAGGTAAGGGTGATGAGGCACAGGAACAGGTTGCCCAGGGAATTTGTGGACACCCGATCCTGGAAGTGTTCAAGGCCTGATTGGATGGGGCCCAGAGCAACATGATCTAGTGGCTGGCATCCGTACCCGTNGAAAACTCAGGTAAGGGTGATGAGGCACAGGAACAGGTTGCCCAGGGAATTTGTGGACGCCCGATCCTGGAAGTGTTCAAGGCCTGATTGGATGGGGCCCAGAGCAACATGATCTAGTGGCTGGCATCCGTACCCGTGGCAGGGAAACTGGAACAAGATGATATTTAAGATCTCTTCCAACCCAAACTATTCTATGATTTTATTGTCCCCAGTTGAAACCCTATACACAATACACTGAAGATCTGGATGTAGAGAATGTAACTAGTTGTTCCTGATTCTTGTGACCATCCTCAGATATCTCGTGCATCTTGTACACATGAAAAAAATGCAGAATACAAACAAGATGAAAATCCTGGGTTGACTCCAAACCATCATCGCTTATCTGCATGTTTCTCATATTGAGCACATGATTTACTTGCAAGCGCTACAGTAAATTTCAATTTAACCTAAAGACAATGCAAAGTCACTAGAAACACTGAACATTTGGCAGTTTTTTTAGTGTTCAACGATAATAATAAGTGCAGTAACAGGTTTTTGTGAAATGGTACAGGAGACAGCATAAAGAAAAGACTGGATTTTTTTCTGAGAGAGATCTGCTTTTTATAGTAATTGGGATATAAACACCTAAAATCAGGATTTTATACTGAAAGGGCAAGCTAACCTTACTAATGGTGATTACTCACTGTATAATAGAAAAGGAAATAAAAGCTTTTTTATAAAACGTATCAAATCCTAAGAGTGCTGTTAAACTCATTAAAGAAAAAATGAAGTTAGAGAAACTGGTCTTATTTTTTTTCACTCCCAGTAGAGTTCATTTCTACTTCAACAACTAAGCCAAGGTCACATTTAACTCACTTCAATTTCACCCAGTGCACAAGCTAATGTCAATAGTACAGCTGCCATGCAGAGCTAAAGACTGATGGTTAGACAAAGCCATTTACACAAGGCTGGGTCTTTCATCTTCTCTCAGCTAGTGACATAAGAAAGCACTGAGGTTATTCTCAACTAGAGACTAAAACTGGCATATTAGAAAAAATGTTATTCTCCTTAGCTGTCACACAAAGGATCTGAAGAAATGTAGAAATGTTTTTTTCCTTGGTCATCTAGGGAGATCACAAAGTGACTCTAATAGCCTTCACTCTGAAATTTTCACATGGTTTAAGTGATTGCCAAGTCTGATATTTTCCATTTACACTTCATTGCCATCAGAAAAAGAAAAAAATCAATATACCTACCTACTCAAGTGTGTCACAGGATGAGCTTATAAAAGAAGACATCAGTCTTTTTAGAGCATGAAAAATATACTTATTCAAATATATCTTATTTTAAATGACATAAATTGCAGTGGTTAGTCAAGATTCGATTTCCTCTAAAATATAAGACTTAAAATATTCCGTGACTTGCCAAGGAATAAGAATCCTTCAAACTGTTGATATGTACAAATGTACTCGTTTTCTCTTGTAAGTTATACCTGCCACAGTGTACCAATATTAGTGACTACCTTTAGGAATTTTAATGGGAAGGCGAGATCTAACATATTATCACATTTCTCTGAGATGGTACAAATAACTGGAACTTTGCCAAAGCATGGGAGCAATAGCTTTTATTATTATTATTTCAATTATACTATGTGTGTGAATTTGAGTTGCCTTAGCTTGTTGACCCTAATATGATTCCACACAATCTCATGCAGCTCTAACAAACTCAAACATCCTAAGCAGAGCTATCTTCCCCTTGCATGCTATAGCTCTTACATATTTTATCTGCCTTGTTAAAGATTTCTAGCAATTTTGCTGCAACAGTGTGAAATGTCTTTGTTTTAGATTAATAAAATATCATAGATACAATGGAATTGTCTTGTCAAAGATTTGACTGCTTGGACACTGTCAAGAACATTTGACAAGTGAAAGCCAAATTTGTCCCTGACTGCTCTGCTCTCAATGGAAGCTGACAGGTCATCATTCACCTTATGATGTTGTTTCAACCCCATTATCTTTTCCACCTTGTTTTAGCACCTCTCTCTGGCAAAGGTAGTGAGTAAGATGTTGAAGAACTGAGGTGGTATTTCAGGCTATCTGCCAGCAAGTGCTGAATAATAATGGAATTTGTTTGCTTACAAATTGAGCAATTGAATTTAGACATTGAGGGGGTCACCTCTGTGATTTGTCCCATCCCCAGATGGTCAATCATCTAAAAAGGCAGAATTACAGGGTCAATCACGGAACCCTTTCCCCCATGTGGTAGCACAACATACCAACCATACAACTACTAGGCCATCCCCCACAGTTACAAGTATTTCAAGGTCAATTTATCAATTTAACAGCTTCATCTTCTTAATCACTAAACTTCTGTCTCTTTGAGCTTGTGCTGAAAGACTGTGGCTGCTAATTAAAATGGAGCTTTACTAGCAAGTACACAAATTAGATCCTGTCAGTAAGTTTATTCTAACTATTGGTCATTTCTAAATGCCTTTTTAATCCCCTAATTTTTACATTAAAATTCAAAAGCCTAACAATCTTAATCACCCCTACATCAAATTCATCATTAAGAACAGGAAGCCAGATGGTATAATTTTGATTTACCGGACTTCAGCGTGAATTAATGTACTGAGTGCCGATAATGAATACATCAAACCTGATATTGCAGAAACCTATGAATCTGGCATGTTAAATTAATAACACACTTTGCACAATGAAAGCATGTAAGCTCATATAAAACTGAGGAGTAATGGTCCCTTTTATTTTAAATGGTCTTTATTAGCCTGCAGTTTTGACTCTTAAAAAAAAAAAAAAAAAGAGATGAACATTGTGGTTAAGAAAGTTCTGTCTGTTTCCTATCTGCTCTTTATTTTCATTTCACTTCATACTTACATAAAAGAAGAAAAAAGTATCAACCTTATTGTAATCTTTATAGTTGTGAAAGATATACTGGTGAAGAAAGGGCCCCAGTGAATTGTCTTCAATTTGATTGGAAATTACAGTTTAAAGTTTGACTCGCTTGCTGAAATACACTTATTCCAAAAAGTTGTAGCACAGTGCTGTTTGCTACATTACGTACTCATTGCATGGAGTATGTAATAAATTATGCAGATTATGCCACTTTTAAAAAATATTTTTCTAATATTCTTTTATTTTTAATGTGTACCACTTCTTGTTCTAATATATCTATGGTGACTATGAAGCTGAATACCATTTTATTAGAAAACAGGGTCAGGAATTAGTTTTACTGAAGAGCAGAGGAATCATGCATTTCGAAATAGTTGCTATTAAAAAAAAGTGCTATGTAGGAAAGATCCATGTCTACCACATTTCCTGATTATTTATCTATTATATGGCATGGAGATGGCATAAAGTTTAACTTTCTTGAAAGAAAATTGACAGATATCAAATTTGAACCATTGAGTATCTTGTGTGGTAGAAGTGACAGAAACAAAGGGCTGAAATTACTCAAATATATCCCTTCTGAATACATAATTTCATATTTATTTAGTGCAAATTAAAAATATGTCAATTGTTACATATCCTTGTAGGCATATAAATAAAAGAAATTCCACCTAATTCCTATTCACACCTATGACAAAATTGTCTTTGACTTTAGTGAAAACAGGATTTGGCTCAAATACCTGACTGTAGGATCTGAAGTTTCCTTTTCAGATATATAGCAGCAACACAAATAGCAGTATATTCTCCAATTGGAATTCTAGTTCTGAAGTACATCTGAGTTATATAACTCCTAACTGAAATATAGTTTAGGATGTTTTTACAGTGAACAACCTGAAATGCACAAATGTGGGCCTATAGACCATAAGCCAGAAAGGCATGATGAGGCTGGCCTCTGTTTTGGAAACCACAAACTGTTTGCTGCAAAAGCATTTAAAGAGTTAGAAGATGCCTAGTCCAGGCCTGAGCAGGATAAAGCTGACTGAATAGGTTAACACGAGCATAAACATTTCCCCAGGTTTATTCTGTCTCTCAATTTTCACACAGTAAGTGAACATTTCAACAGTCTCTGTGTAGCTTTAGGAAATATATTCAATATAGCAAGGATAGGATAATACCAAGGAAAACACTGCAAAACCTGAATAAGGTGCTACTTTGCAGCTAGTTTTCCTTATTGCATGAGTGTGTTCTTGCACTTACCACTGTGGCATACAATTTGTACTGCTTAGAGATAAATGGCTAAGATTGATTCCTAAACAAAACAAGGGATGCATTACACATTTGTCTAGAGAGGATGTAAAAAACCTCTTACGTGTCTCCTTTATGTATTTAGAGTTTTTATCCTTAGAACAAGTAGTACTTTACTAATATTTGAGGAGGGATGAGAAAGATAGTTGTTCCCAAAAAAAGAGATTTGTGCTGAGACCTGTTCTAGAAACTTGGGTAGGAAAAGTCAGTTGTTCCTGGATGGAAATGTTTCTCACTCTTAAATCTCTAGTTGAAGTTCATTTGACAAACCTATTATAAAATGAATAAATGTAGCTCTGTGTGATTTGTCCATTGTCAACATGTTAACACAATTTATTTGAAGGTAGATTGATGAAGGATGGCTGAAGGAGTTTACCCTCCTGAGTTAAAGAATAGAAAATCCTTTTTCCTTAGCATTTCTCTTTTTTTCTTAGAAGTTCACAAGAGTAGATATACAATTATCCTCGACTTGCTGATGCAAAGGAACAGAGCATTTAGTTTCTTGTCACTGTCTCTGAAATTCCTAAAGGTACAATTAGCATTTCATTTGACATAATGTTGAAAGGTTCATAGATTGATCTTCCCTAAAATGCAGCAAGAATTTTTTGAAATGCAAATTTTGACATTTATTAACTTTTATTCCAGATCTGTTTATAGACTGTAAAACTGTGCATACATTTAACTCAAAGAAGCTAAAAGGACAATGTTTAGGTGGATACTCTGTGTTATAATAAAAGTCTATTTTATTGTTTCAACAATGAAATTTTTATTATCAGAGATTTATGATATCAGCACAGCAGTTTTTACTGCATGATTCACAGTGTTTTTATAGATGTATATTCAACAAAACAAGGAGAGAAATTGTACTGCAGTGCTCTCTCTCAGGAGTGCATTTCCCCATTGAAATAATGTCAGCAGTTTTCCACCTTCAAAGCCCTATGTTTTCAAATCAATTAACAATTCTAATTGTGCTGGAACAGTTGTTCACTTAGCTTGGCAAATGGGACAGGAAACATTATTTCCTTTCTTTGCCTAAAATGAAGACTTTAATCTTCTGAACCATATTTAACATATAAAAACCACACATCTGAAAAGTTAGGCAGTTTGGAAACTCACTCAATTGTAAATATTGTTTTTCTCAGTGTTCAGGCCACGGTAGAAGCAAGGAGCAAGAGCACGACAGTTTCCCCTCTGGCTGCCAGCAAACCATCATAGGATTCATTCTGAATGTTTCAGGTGAGATTTGTATCTATCTGGACAGCTGTAAGAGTTATTGCTTTTGTAAGATGGTAAAACAAACACTGTTCTGACCAAACTAGCGATACCAGAATGCAGATCTGTATCATATTACACAGGACTGACATAAAGTAAGTAATAGGACATGCCAGAGCCAAGACTTAAAGGCCAAATTTACATTCCATTTTATTTATATACGTATATACTGTGTGCTTATATAGAGGCATAGTAAAAGATATAATTACTATGACTTCATGCAGAGACTAACATCCAACAGTTAAAATAAATGCCCCTGTTTCTTTTGCAAACCCCAAAGCCATTTACCAGAAGGGCAAAATAAAATTATCCTATTTTAAAAGTGGTACAATTTTGTGGTACAATGTAGAATCATGTAACAAGCCCTTTTCAGGATTCATGGTAATGTTTTATGCTGAACAAAATAAAAATCCTCAAGCAAAAGTACAAATATGATTTTAAGCCTATACAATATCTTTGCATAGCACACTTGCATTACTCAGGAGGTCATAAAATCAGTAATAAGGTCATATTTAGAGATGTACCAGTAGAGATTATCTGTATGAAGGATCTGGTGAGCATTAAAACATGTACTCACCTCTGTCCTAACCTTATGAAGGAATTTGCCAAGAATATGGTACTACTCTGTACATTAAATTCGGGGATGGTTAAAGCACCATTTTTGCAACTGTGGCCATGTCTTACTGCAATCTAAGCAGTAATCTTCACATGCATAGCATTGTTGGAGATACTGTTTTTAACATAGTACTTATTCAGATCCATTCCAAGAAGCAGATAAAACAAAGTTTTGAATTCCATGGTTGTTGTGGGGTCTTTTCCTTTTACTGTTCTGCAGTCATTTAAATGTCTTCAGTATTTATTTCTTTGCTTGTGTGATGGTGCATTTAGACAGGACATCAAAGTAAAAATGGTAACAAACTTTTAAGAGTTAATTAGAAATTCAGGGTCTAGAGTTCAACTTACTTGAGTACACAAAGATGACACACTTTTTTGCACCTCTTTGTCTTTTTAGCACTGACATAATTGGCCTGGCCTCCTCATGACTAGACGCAATATCTCACTGCTAAGACGGACAACACTATCCTACTGCATAAATTTCATTTTTCACTGATGAGGAAAATGTCTCATCTGCCAGAGGAATGGCATAGTGGAAAGATGTTTGTCCTGGTATAATTTTTAGGTTTCTGATTCAGAGCCTGAAACTTGATTCAAAACAGGATCAAAAGCTAGATGAAATTCATCAGAAAGTATGGCCCTCTGGACTGGTGAAGAAAAGACTATAAGAAGCAGGTGGCTGATGGTCAGTACCTAGCTGCCATTCATGAAATTGTAATAGTATTTGACATGAATTTAGTTCTTTTTATCTGCTTCATCATCATATATCTCTGTACCCCTCTTTGCAGAGCTTGATATCAATTCCCTATTTTGTAAATGATGAATTAAGCTAGACATTATTCAGGTTACTCAGTCACAGTGACTAGCATCTAAATTCAAGAAAGCCTGCCTACCATCCCAGCCTGCCAAATCTTCACTTTTTTCCGTCCTCTCAGTGGTGATGTGTAGTCATAACACCTAAACTAGGTAATGATAGGGGACAACATTAATGTGATTTGCTCAATGATTTTGTCTAAGCTTATAGCAGAGATTATAGAAGAATGCAGATATGTGCCACTGAAAACGCACAGACATGTTTCACCCCAGGTGACTATACCTTTAGAGCAGTACTGTTTCCAAGAATAGATTTAGACACTTAATCTGAGACTCAGAAAGAAACTAGATCAAAACAGCATCCTTGGAAATATTTGTTGCTCACTGGGCACCTTGGTTTGTCACTTTCCAAGAACAGCAGGAGGCACACTAAGATGCCCTACTTCTTGCCTAATATTCCTTTTCATTTCGGAAATTGAGCCTTTCTCTATTTAGGCTTCACTGGGGCCTCACGCAGTGGCTTTTCTTACTGATTTCATTCCAGCACTATCAAGTTGCCTATGAAATACAAGGGAAATTTTTGTCTTTCTCCCTGAAAAATAATGTCTGGTTTTTTGTTTTTGTTTTTGTTTGTTTGGTTTTTTTTTTTGCATGTCTACTGGCTAGAACATCCACACAGGCAGTCCCTGTTCTATCACATCCTCCTCAAAGAAGGTTCTAGTCACAAGGACAGTAGCAGTTTATGAACACCTCCACTGAATGTGAATGTTTAGGGCACCTACTTTAGAAGGAGAGTCCTGTGTTTCTTGTTCCTCCTTGCAATCACATTGCTGAGTTTTGCATTCAACAATCATTGGCTTATATTCCAAAATGCCAGATATTTTTGGGGAACAGAACCTGGAATCTCTAAGCAGCCAGCATCACCAGACTAGAAAGCCATATTCCCAGCTTGTTCTTCTTTCTAGCCCAACAAATCTCAAATTCACCTCATCACAGTAAGGCATATCTTATAAGCAGGTTAAAACAAGAGTAATTTCTTCCAACATGTGTTTAGCTTTCAAAACTGAAGTTTCTATGACAGAAACGTAAAAAAGTGTGTGTCCCAAAAGGATATTTTTTCCCAATTTTGGTCAGCTAGTGTAATATATTCTGCAATCCTGTTTTACAAATGTTGCTTTTTTCTTGCATAATTTCTTAGGGAAAGAAAACAATACTCCTTCCCCAGAGTAGTGGGGGGAGAATTCTCTAAATAAAAGACAACCACAGAGCAGACTTCAGCACTGAATCCTTGCTGTCCACACTGCTTAACTCTTAGTTGATACCCTTCTTATGCTGACTGCAGGGTAAATCTCTCTGTAGGAGACTAGTCCTAAAAAGTATAAAATCTGTCAGTCAGATGGTCTTGTGGCAACAAGCCAGAGACTGGTCCCTGGTCCTTTTTTATTTGCTGTATAGATACACCCAAACTGGCTGCAGTGCTTCACTGTGAGAAGTAGGTTTGACAAGACTGCTATGTCTGTGGCTACACAGTGATATCTTTTTCTTTTAATTGGAAGTAAAAACATTATTAAATTCTTTGGGGAAAAAAGTATGGAGGGGCTTTCCTTCAAAAATAATTTTTGTGATGTGGATTCTGAGGTGGCAAAATGCTGTTCCAAAGTCCCAGGGAGACACGTCAACTTAAAGAAGGCATGGGACTTCAGCTAACCTGTGTCACTGGTGTTACTCACTTAGCCAATTTTAGCTGTTCTGGGTATTCCTCTTTGAGAGAAAAAGTATCTCAGATACCTAATATGATGTTACAATTTCTGTTCTAGAAGTTAAGAACTATGATATCTGTCTCTGTCCTTTACCAAACTTAACCTTGTCACAGTTTGACCCTGAACAGAACTCCTTGACCTGAAAACTGCAGCTGATGGAGAACCTGCCTCTCATTTTTACTTCTGGAGAACAATGAGCTATTCAGTTCTGCTGTGCTGCAAGGCTTATTCACTTTATGGTCAATTCTCAAATGTCTGCGAGAAGATTATCTGGGTTATGTATTATATGTGTCATGCTTTAAAAAAAAAGAAAATCATTTTCTGACCTCATTCCATGCTTATAGTCTCATTTTTAAAAGGTAAATATACTAAACAGAATGTGCTGGCATTTACTTTATGTGGGGGGGTTTTATCTATGCTTAACTTTATTTGGGGATCCTGTCCCCTCCTGTCACTGTTCTTGCAGACATGGCAGTATTGGAATCTGCTGCTATAGAGTTCCAGAGGGTTTGGTATCTAAAGTACTGTGAACCCCTACAATACTGTAAAAGTCATTGTGGTTTGGGATGGCTTATTCTTGACCACTCTTTGCCCTCCCCACTGCGTAATTCATTCCTGCTATTCTCTTTTTTCCTATTCATTGTACCTCTGAGCAATTGATTTCTTTTGATAGGAGGTTTGATTGATGCTGTCTTGGCTAGAGATCAGCTTTTTGAATTTCGTTTCAGAGCTTTGTACTGGGGTAATTGTGTAACATTTGAATATTATAGGTGCCTGAGACAAGATTAAATAAATAAAATTAAGAGTTGTATGAAATGTTAACCTCCTTTGTTTTTCTTTGTATATTTTGGTTTATTTAGTGAATAGCTTACATTTTTCAAGTGGTATCTGTTAAATACTTAGCACAGTAATAATTTGGGGATTTCTATCCTGAATGTTCTATTATTTTTATAAAAAGTATTTTATCACACTTATTCCAACTAAGTAGATTATTTTTCTTGTCATTTATTTCTTATAGTTCAGCATAACTCAAATACACTTCACAATAATAGCATGATAACATGCTTATTGTTCTCACTTTAATCCTTCAGTTTCATCTTAAAATATGGAATTAGAGAAAAAACTGTTTTCCCCTTTGTTACCAATGTTTATTAACAAAAACCTTATCTAATGAAAATATTTCATCTTCTTTTATGGAATTTTAGACTTTTAACATCAGTTGAACAACTGCATTTCTGGATTTACTATACAGATATGCAAGTGTCTTTAATACTCTGTTTAAAAAAAAAATCAAATATTCAGGGAAGTGACAGACAAGACAGTATAACCTGTCCACCTTTAATAAGATTTACTCTATCAGAGGATATGCAATGGTTGCTGGGATAATGATTAGATTAGAAGAGAAAATATTAAAATCCTCTGATTAGATAAATGTTTTTAACACAGTTGAAACCAATATGTATTTCTGTTAAATGAAGTAGAGTTAATGGCACGCTTATGACAAATATGAAAGATTTTTCTATTATTTTCTCTGTTTTGCCAAGTTATAAAAAAAGTCGTAATTTTCATTATTTAATATTCATATTGCATGTCCTACAGGGCATTGGTGCAACAAAATCATGTTTTATTAAAACATAAACATGCTTTCAGTGTTATATCTAGAAACAGAGACTTGAAATTCTGGCATCAATGTCTGATACAACCCACCCTGTATGAAACAGTAACCACTGCATAATATTTTAAATGAATAATCTTGATTTTCCTTTTAAAATTACTCTGAATATCAATATAAAGCATTTTCGTTTCACTCATTTTTAATGGCTGGGGAACAGAGGTAGAATATTAGAGCAAAAATATGTTAGTTGTCATACCAAGAGAAATGCCCAACCAGATCCAGTGAGGATGTGGTTTTGATACCGTGATATTTTCAGCAAGGGAGTTTGTGTCCAAGAACTCTACATTGAGTAGAGCAGCATCTTCCAACATCCTTGATCCCTTTGTTAGGCTTTTTGAAGCATTTTTGCCGGACTTTGTTTTGGATGCAGACAATAATTCAGTGTTTGTGAGAAATACTGGCATAAGTCAGGGATTTTTTCAGTTGAATTGGTTTGCTGATTATTAATTCTGTTATTAACAAGTATGTTCAGATATGTGTAGGGAATTCCATCAGTAGCTTGTACTAAAAAAAAAAATTAAACATTCACCAATCTTTTTGATTTCTCTCATTAATCATGCAAAATGTTGATCATGCAATTATGATATGTAAAAGTTAAAATGTCAATAAAATAATAATACACAATTTCAGTACTTTATTAAATAGAGGGTGAGGGGACGAGTGCCAATCATGGTCTCTCAAGAACTCTGCAGGGGACAGAAGTAAGTTTAAGGAGGAGGTGAAGGTTGGAGGACAAGAGAATTTCCCTGGAAGACCTTTGCTTCGAACTTCTCTTTCCTGGATGACCTCTGTATTATGCATTGCTGATTTAGACTGTGATCCAACGTATAATTATATGCTTCCTGACTAAATTTCATAAATGTTTCTTGCTTGCAAAGGTTTTCAAGATTAAGCTTCCTGAGGAATGGCTTTTTCACACAAACAGTGGAACCTTTGTTACTCTTTTTAAAATTTTTCTTCATTTTTAGGTCTTCCAATGGTGGTAAACCATGTAGTATTATAGGAAAATTCAAAGAGTAAACATACTAAACTTTTAAAAAAATCTAAATACGTTATATTTTTCTCTTCTGCTTTATTTGAGCACAATTGTTTACTATATTCCTCCATTACTGGGCACCAGTTACTGCCAAAACATGTCTGGATATATCTATATCAATCTATACCTGTATTTATATCTAGGACACATATAACCATTTACTACTGAATTATTGTGTATAACAGGAGTGCGGAAACTTTGCACCTGTCAGTTCTGGCCGATTTTCAAAATTGTGTGCGAGTGTCAGAAAAATGACCTGCCAGTCTGTGCTAGTGATTAAGGTCCAACACAAATTCTTCAGTGATTTAAAAAGGGTGTTTATCCTTGAAGGGTTATTCTGTATGAATCTGTCCATCTCATAGCTAGCAAGTGAAATGTTTACTGTCTGAATTAGGGATAAAATGATAGCTCCAATGTCAGTAGCACAGTACTGTCCATTTCATGGCTAGTTTATAAACACATGGGATGAAATACTGGCCCTGTTGAAGTCAGTATGACTTTGACATTGATCTTCCACCAAAATTATTTTTGTTGATTAACTTTATCTACTGATAACCTGTATTATAATAGCTTTTGGGGGGGACCAGCTGTTTACTGACACTCCAACACACTTTTTCCAGTTTTAAATGCAAAAGAGACAAGCCCAGGGTGAACTTCCTAAATTCTGTTTGGGTCAGGGAGAGAGACATAGGATCCACAGTCCTCTTGAGAGGGTAATTCAGAGCACTGACATTAATCTCTTTTTTCAAGGTCTCTTCTGAAGCAACATATTTCTCTTCATGTTTGTTGAACATATAGCAAGCCTCAAAAGATCACAGACTTCAGGTAAATGCTGAGGTTGGACCACAGAAACAGCAAACTCAGGCAGGGCACTTTGGCTGTGTATTGAGGGGTGTCACAAGGCAGGCAAAGATCCATTCTCAGAGAAGATATGAGCAGGTCCTCGCTGCAGCTTGTAAACAGGATTAGCTAATTTCTTCAGCTAAGGTTGAGAAAATTTTTGCAGACAGAGAAAGAAAGACCTGGAAGAGCTAAATTAATGTTTGTTTCTTCTTAATCCCATTTTTTTACTTGGCAGTCCAAGGGATGCCATGACACGGAGCTCCGCAATATGCTCAGAGTAACAGCTGGTGAAGCTGGTGAGGCTTCTTCTCCTATGGTATATTGAAGAGTTTCCAAAAAAAGCATTTTCGTGTATGTATTTACATTAAAGAAAGACAGTCATACCAGTTACACAGAAACTAAATGTTCACTTAGCCTGCTACTGATCTGACAAACAGTAAACAATGATAGTGCAACAATCACTGCACATACTGTGGCCTGTTGAAAGAATTCAATGCCCAGAGGCACTTAAAATCAGTATTAATTTAAAACGTGTATCTCTACAAATGCAACCTGTGTGCAGTAGGAGGCATAACTGAACAGAGGCTTTCAGATACTGACAATGCTTGAAACATCTGAGAATGTTCCACGAGGCCACAGTTAAGAACAACTTGTAAGGATATTAACACTGAATAATCCTATTTTAGGTGCAGAAAAGGACAAAAGCAAGATTCATTTCTCTCCATCACTCTTCCTCTGTGATGGACAACAGTTCTGTATTTACAAGAGCAAAATATTGCAGATACACCGAGTGAAACCATGCTTAGAAAATTAAGGATAATGTGGGCCCATTACTAAATAGAGGGAGGACCTTGGTGACAGAGAGGGCAGAGAAGGCAGAGTTACTTAACACCTTCCTCACATCTTCACTGACTAGACCAGTCCTCAGGAATGACTGGCCCAGGAGACCGGGGTGAGCAATGTTGAAAGACTTTCCTGTGGTCAAGGAGGTTTGGTTTAGAGAACATCCAGGCAAAATGGACATCCACAAGTCCATAAACCCTAACAGGATGCATCCATGAGTGCTGAGAGAGCTGGTGGATACCATAGCAAAGTCATTCATGATCATCTTTGGAAGGTCATGGTGATCAGGAGAGGTGCCTGAGGACTGGAAGAAAGCATATGTCACCCCAGTCTTCAAAAAGGGCAAGAAAGAGGACCCAGGAAACTACTAGACAGTCAGACTCACCTCAGTCCATGGAAAGGTGATGGAATAGCTCATCCTGCATGTCACACCTAACCATGGGAAGGAAAAAATTGTAACCAGGAGTTGACAGAATGGATTCACTAAAGGTAAATCATGCTTGATCGACCTGATTGCCTTCTATGATGAAACAACTAACTGGGTGGATGAGAGAGGAGCAGTGATGTTGTCTTCAATATTATGTATGTGTGTTTTATTATGTAAGTGTCTCCAGGAAGGCTTTTAACACTGTCCCTCAAATATCCTCATAGGCGAAGTCAGGAAGTGTGGACTGGATGAGTGGACAGTGAGGTGGACTGAGAACTGGCTGAAAAGCAGATCCCAGAAGGTTGTCATCAGTGGCACAAGATTTAGTTGGAGGCCTGTTATTAGTGGTGGCCCCCAAAAGTTCAATACTTACCAGCATTGTTTGGCTTTCCCATCAATGGCTTTGATGAAGGGACAGATACCTCCTCAGCAAGTTCACTGGTGACACAAAGCTGGGATGAATGATCCAGAGAGCTGTGCAGCCCTTCAGAGGGATCTTGACAGGCTGGAGAGGTGAGCAGAGAAGAATTATCTGAAATTCAACAGAGGCAAATGCAGGGTCCTGCACCTGGGGAAGAATAACCCTATGAACCAGCACAGCCTGGGGGCTGACCTGTTGGAAAGCAGCTCTGCAGAGAAGGATCTGGCAGTCCAGGTGGACAGCAAGCCATTCATGATTCAGCAGAGTGACCCGGGGACCAAGGAGGCCAATGGTATCCTGGGATGCATTAGGAAGAGCATTGCCAGCAGGTCAAGGGAGGTGATCCTGCCCCTCTACTCAGCCCTGGTGAGGCCACATCTGGAGTGCTGTGTCCAGTTCTGGGCTCCTCAGGACAAGAGAGACATGGAGCTCCTGAAGCAGGTCCAGCAGAGAGCAACAAAGATGATTAAATAAAGATTCCTCTCTTATGAGGAAAGGCTGAGTGAGCTGGGCCAGGCCAGCCTCAGGAAGAGACAATGGAGAAGGAATCTCATCAATGTATACAAGTATCTGAAGGGAGGGTGTCCAGAGGATGGACCCAGGCTCTTCTTGGTGGTGCTAACCGACCATGATGCACAAGAAGTTTCACTTGAATATAAGGAAGAACTTCTTTGCTGTGCAATTGACTGAGTCTTGGGTCAGATTGCCCAGGAAGGTCTTGGAGTCTCCCTCACGGAAGGTATTCAAGACCCATCTGGACACAATCCTATGCCACATGCTCTAGAATGGCCTGCTTGAGCAGGGAGGTTGAACCAGACAACTCACTGTGGTCCCTTCCATCCTCACTCATTCTATGATTCTGAGATTCTTCTGGAAAGTGGATGGTCCATCCCTTCAGCAGGACCATGACCAGTTTAGAAATCTGAAAAACTAATTCCCTTGTAGGACCTGATCTAGAAAGTGCTGAATATTTTCTGCATGCAAGCACTAACTCCCATTTTCTGCTCAAGAGAGACTTGGGTGTTGTGGTTCCTTTTAATCATTTTTTTTAATAGAAGAAAGAGAATTTTTGGCCCTTCTTTCTGGTAAGAGGACTGAGCTACAGGCCCATCAGGATATGAAATCGGGAGCTTCTGAGCTGAAAGAAGTAATGGATCGCTTTCTCTAAACCCTGTTGCCTGACATGGATTTTGTCAAATTATTATCTTTTGAGCTGCACATCTTTGTCAACATGCAGCTTATTTCCTTGGGCTGTGCTCTGATTTCTAAAATCTGATATAGCTTCTACAGCTCTTGCTGTAGGGTTTTGTGGGAGAGAGTTTTGATCAGATTTATGTTGGCTTCTTTTCCACGTGCTAAAATGATATAAAATAAAATCTTGTACAAATCTGTTTTATAAAGCAAATTTAAGATGTTGCACCTGTAACATAGACTTAACCATGTTCTAAACACAAATAATAAAAATCATGTGAAGTCTCTGCTTACAAATTTCCTTTAGAAAACATTTACTGATTGTACCTGACTTGTTTTTCTATGTCACTGCAAAGACAAAGCAAATGCTGATTAAAGCAATTAAAAGTTTCCTTTGTTTGCACAAAGAGATGTATTCATATGCAGCTTTTTTCTTTGTAGACATCTTAATAAGCGCCAGCAGATTGAAATAAAATCTGTCATCAGTTATATTTTTTTTCTTGGACTAACTGTCTACTTCACATACATATTAAGAAAGATTTGTTACCAAAGCTTCCTTATATGTTTTCTATTTGTTGTTGTAAAATGGTAAATGTTGAAATAACACTAGATCTATCAATCTGATAATATAATGCAATGCATCTGACAGCTGAAGAGAGGAAAAAAAATGTAATGACTTATATAGTATTTGAGTAGTGTATTTTTTTGTTGTTGTTATGTTTTTCTTCAAAAACACAACTGTGCTGTTTGGGTGTCTGCCACCACAGAGGGATATAAAGCATTATTGTGGATGGAGGATTCAGCTTTAGCAGAATATAAATTAACTGCCGTGTAAATATAAACATCAATTAAGTTCTGTCACTTGTTAAATATTTATTTACTAAAATGATTTAAGCAGAAAATCTTGTTGAGGGGAAAATTGTCTGTTTCTATCTGTATGCTGCTGGTACCTCTTAGGAGCCTGCTTCGTTTCTATTGTTTCTTTATTTATAATCTCTTATGTGTGGTTACAGAGGTTGCTATTTCAAGCAGCTGAAAATTTAAGGTGTATTTCTCGCCACTGTTGAGCAGCATTAGGCATGTAACTCCCACTAATGCTAATAGGAATTAAGCAGATAAATACCTTCTTGCATTGTGGATAAGTGAACTTCCATTTTTTAAGGCGACAGAGACTTCATCTGCAGCTGGGATATGACTGCACATGGCAAGATCAGAGAAATGTCCAAATACAGAGGGGAAGAATAAAACATTTCTGGTTTTTTTTATTCTGATATTATAGACATTATTATATTTATTATATTATATTATAACTTTTATTCTGATTATCTCATTTGAATGAACTGTCAGTAGCTTTTAAAAGATGGTTAGGCTTACACAAACTCACAAGCAAACATTGTTAATTTGCATGATCTTTTTCAGCTAGATGATGTACCTAGAGACATTATGACTTTCAGTTGCTCCTTATTTCTTTCTCATATTAACAATATTATTCAAAAATGGGTTTCTTTTGACTTATATTCTATCATAAAATAACTGTTTCAGAATAAAATCTCATGAAGTAGAAGTTACAGAATGAGTAATTTACACCACTGGAATATCCATATCATAATTTTTCTTTCCTGAAAAAATTATTCTGTTTCCCTCATTTGCTGTTTGTGTCACACTGATCCGTATTTATTTGGCTCAGGCAGGTGATAATGATTTCAATAAGAACCTAGATATTTTAAAGAAATGTCTATAAAAAATTCAGAAGAGAAACTTAGTCCTATTCTGGAAAGATGGGTTGATTGGATGCAAATGAAACCTTCTGGATTATGACTTTACTTCACATCAGGCTTAAAATACAGAATGTTTCCATCTGATATTTAAATATGAGAGAGATCAGCTATAAGGACATAAGAAGCCCTGACAAGTTCTAAATAAGCATAAAAATCCTAAACATATGTGTGCAGAAAACCAGCTCCTTGGAGCCAAAAAATTTTAGAAAGGGAAATAAAAGTTTTTAAGCCTTCAAGACCAGGCACATACTTACCCCTAGATTTACTGTTTAATCCCATTAAGAACAACTAACCATGTCAACACAGAACCAAACTATTCTGTACAAACCACCCAAAAACCTTTAAATGGTCATTGTTAAAAGGCCCAAGAGCTAGGTGCCTAATTGCCATAAATACTGATTCCCCAAAGTTCTTTTCACATTCCCATCTAAATTTTCAATAATGATAGCAATCAGACAAACCATTTCAAAATTCTAATCAAATGTCTTCTCAGAGCATTCATAAAATGAGATGCTGATGCAGCACATTCTGTTTAATTGAGATACACTTAGACTAGGAAGTCCGCTTAATCAGGACGTCTCTCTGGGAACAATTTAAGTCCAATGATACTTAATGGCAATGACTACTGCTTAATGTGGATAGCAATTCTGCTTAATTGAGATTTCTTCCAGTGATGTAGTAGTTTACAGCTCTACAGTTTTAAATAACTAAGACTAATTTTATTATGGTTTATGTTTTCCTATATGTATTTTAAGTAAATGTGATGAATTGAGTGGAATAGCACTCAGTTGTTAGTCTCTGTAGCAAATCAGGCCTTACAGCATTAAGAATTCCAGGACAGGCATGGCATAGTAGAAGGAGATATGGTAGAAATGTGTAAACTGAAAACAGTAGTGTTAGAGGAAAGGAGAAGATAGTCTCATTTTTTTCTGTGTATGAAACCTATAAATTAAGGTTTTTTTAGCAGAAGAAGGGTCCAGAATTCAGTTTTGAATGTAGATCAATGTCTTCTGAACCTTTGAGTCAAAAAATGAGGAAGCAAACAACAAGCAGCAGATACTGTGTACATATCATGCAGGGCAGGAGGAGAGATCTCTGAGGTGTCTTTGTGGATGTTCCTGGGAAGGTCCTCACACGCATAAGGTGTGCCACGAAATAAAGCAGGAAGCAACATGTTTTATGTGGAGCTATTCAATGAAGACGAAGACCAGTGTATAACAGGACTATCAACCACCAGAATAATGGATAAGGTAGAAAACTTCCAGGATGGATGTTAAAGGAAAAACAAGTACACGGGGTAGGGGTCCAAATCCTGCTCAAGACTAGTCACATCTCTAACCCATGGAATCTTTACATCACTGAAGTAAAGTGGAATATTATGTGTCCCTGATGGGTACCTAATCCAGTGGCTGCATAGAATTGCTAATGAATGGTACATTTGATCTGCATGAAAGCCCTATCCTGCTCAGAGTATGTGCATGGGGAAAAGGTAGTCGAGATTATTATCATTTTACAAGTGGCTGATGAGCATAGTTGTTACTGCTTAACAGGGCTACTGTGCGCCTGTTTTCAGCACACAAAAGCTTTCCAGCCTTGGTGTATCCAGAGTGTAATTCGGAATGTGAAACCACAGACTCAAGTGTGAGTCAGTGGGAATTTGTTAGAGCAGCACAACTTTAGGCTGCTTTTATAAAACAGGGAAGTTCAGTGCCATGATTAGGTGAAGAGACAAGCTATATTATGTAAAGAAAATCTTGGAAGAATGTATTGTTGAAAGAGAGTTTCTCTTCTGGGGAACAATTAGATACCAACCTTGTAGGAAGAATCACTAATTTTTAAAAAGCACCCTTTCTACAGTGGACCCTGCCAACTGAAGAAACATTGCACAGCTATTACTGCTGACAAGCATATTCATCAGCTTTAAATCTAACCTGCTTAAACTTTTTTAATACATTTGAGTAAATATTTTGCTTTTATGGCAGTAGGATTTTGTGGCTAAGGAAGTCACATGCCACCCACTGTCTGTATATAACTCTGAAAATGGTGCTTAGCTCTCACCTTCAGCACTGTCTGTCCCTTACCCTGTCCTATGATGAGACTGCTCATCGTGCCAAATTTAGTGTGCTTGCTTTATGATGTGCAGAGTAAAAAAGAAACCTGCTTCAGTCTTAAAAAAAGTAAGAACACAAACATGTTTTGCCTAATATTGCACTTCCTTCCACTATTTCCTATTTGGTAGCTGCAGCAGAAACTCTTTGAGGTAGAATTTAAAATATGAAAATCCGTCAACGCTACAAAAAATCCCGAATAATCTGTAGCAAATCAACGACTTCCATATCATCAGCAAAGGAAGGTGGTTCAGACTTGTTGAACCCTAGTTATTATAGGCTTGAACAACTCCTGATATAGAGGAGAGATATGCATGATTATGCAGGCAAGCACAAGTTAAGTAAAGCTGACTCCTGCTCACTGCAAATCTAATTGACAATTTTGTTGCCCTTCTCTGGCTATTTAAGAAGAGTGGTGAGGTCAATGGTAATGGCATGTCTCATGGTTGGAAAATGCCACCCACTTGGTTTCTTTTTACAAGGCATTGATTTCAAACTTCTAAGCTCAGCTTTGTTAGAAGGAAAGAAGAATTTTAAAAAGCCTTGTGGAGTAAATTTTCTGCTTGTGAAACGTGACTAGCTGACAACTGCAGAGACTGTATTGCTCTGTTTTCATAGAGGAGATGCTGTACCTTTGCATTCCTTCTTTCAGTATTACACTGGCAGCTCATTGTCTGCTTCCTCATATTTTCATATGTACTTCAAACTTGATCTTGTAGGGTCATTCCTGGGATGAAAGTTTTTACACCTTAGACTAAGTCTGGAGACTTATAAAAAGCCCCAAATTAATGATATTTGTCAAGATAAAAGATTTTTCAATATTGTTTATTTTAAAGAAATAAAAATACAGCTTTTTTGTTGTGATCATCATGGCTAACAAAAATGAAGCAGACTAGAAATAGAAGTAGAATAGAAATGAATCTGCCAAGCCTTCCATCTGTGCAAAAATATTCTCAGAACTAACACAAACAAATTAGTCTCCTGCTGCCCTGACTTGTAGGATGAAAGTCACTACACATTTGACTAAGCTTTGAGACTTATTAAAAACCCTCAAATTAATGACATTTCCCAATATTGTTAAAAGATATTTTAATGTTGTTCATTTTAAAGAAATAAGAATATAGATTTCTTGTTGTGATCATCATAATTAACAAAAAAGAAGAAGAATAGAAATAGCTTCATTTTTACTCCATGCCCTGACACTTTGGATTCAGATGGCACTCAAGTACTTTCAAAACTTACTGATTAAAACCCTGATTTTTTAACACTGGCTCTTTGCAACCTTATAGTGTATTAGTGCTCTTCAAAGAGCACTAAACAGTTTATGAACAATGGTGAGAAACTTCTCTAAGTATATATGTGGTGTATTTCTCCTCAAATATGTTTTACAAACATTGTTATGTAGAACTCTTTCACCAAAACCAGATTTAGCTCTCACCTGTAGCACCTATATTTGGGTTTGCAAAAATACATGATTATGTGTGAGCTAAATGTCTGCCAAAGCAACTGATAGAATTTTAAAAGTGGCCAAGAGCAAAAGCTGACAAAACATTAGGGTCTAGTACTATTTGAGATGCCTCAGACTATTTGAGAGAGTCTCATGTGCTGTTATACAAGGCAAAGAACCTGTGGTAAACACACTCTCTTGGAGAATCAGATACTGGATGGAGAGGTCAAGCAATTTCAAATGGTACTAATTACGTCTGGTTTGGTACAGAATTGAGCCATTTTGAGAGCTTTTTGAGTAGCTCTTCATTCCCTACAAGAAAAAAATCAGACAGATCCCTTAAATAATGACACCTACATTCAGACAAAAAAATTCAAATGTGCCCCATCTGAAAATCATCCAGTGATGATCTACAAGTTGTTTAGAACCATTTCTGGTCCCAGTTAGCAAATATGCTTCCTTGCACTAGATATAATGAAATGTGAGAGGAGTAACACAGCCTCTCACCTTAGTTCCCTGGCTATGGAATAAAGTAAGATTTCCATCTCACCTAAGGGCTCACAAAAGTGAAACTTATGCCCATTTTTTGCTCTCTGCATTACACTGAGTAATCCCATACTCCATCTATAGTCAGTGAAAGTGATACAGGTAGTGCAAAAAATTATTCTTTTTGTAGAAGCATTGAACACCTGTCTGCTTCTCTCCTTCCTATGACAAATTTAGACAATTAGTAGTAGCATCTTTGCCTAATACCTTATGATTGATGCCTGGACTTCAGTAAGGCCTTTGACAGTCTCCCACTAAAGCCTCACAGACAAGCTGTTGATGTGTGGGCTGCATCAGCAGTGAGGTGAGTTGAAAACTGAGTGAACTGAGACTGGAGAGTGGTGATCAGAGGCACAAGTTTAGCTGGAGGCCGGTAACTAGCAGTGTATGCCAGTAATCAATATTGGTTCCAGTCTTGTCCAACATCATCATCATTAATGGTCTGGATGATGCATCAGAGTGTACCTTCAGCAAGCTTTCAGATGACACAGAACTGAGAGGAGCAGCTGTTACACAAGAGGACCATGCTGCCATCCAGAGGGACCTCAGCAGATTGGTGGAATGTGCAGGACAGGAACCTTACAAAAGTTCTGCAAGGAGAGGTGCGAAGCCCTGCATCTGAGGAGAAATAACCCTGTGCATCAGTGTGTGCTGGGAGTCATCCAGCTGGAAAGCAGCTCTGCAGAAAAGGACCAGGGAGTCCTACTGGGCACCAACTTCACGTGAACTAGCAGCATGCCCTTGGTGCAAAGAAGTTGAATGACATCTTGGACTGTTTTAGGCTAAGAATTCCCAGCAAGTTGAGTGAGATGATCCTTTCCCTCTACTCAGCACTGGTAAGGCCACATCTGCAATGCTGTGTCCATTTCTGAGCTCCTCAGTACAAGAGAAACATGGAGACAGTCTAGTGAAGGTGCACTTAGATGGAGCATCTCATCTATGAGGAAAGGCTTAGAGAGCTGAGGCTGTTTAGCCTGAAGCAGAGAGGGCTCAGGGTAGATCTTACCAATGTGTACAAATACCTGAAAGAGGTATAAAGAGGAAGGATCCAGCCTCTTTACAGTGGGGTACAGTGGCACCTCTTGACAAGAGACAACGAGCACAAACTGAAACATATGAGGTTCTATCTGAACACTGCAAAATGTTTTTTACTTTCATGGTGACTGAGCCTTGGCACAGGCTGCCCAGAGAAGTTGTGGAGTCTCTGTCTTTAGGGATAATCAAAAGCTCTCTGGACAAAGTTCTGAGCAACTGGCTCTAGGTGTCCCTGCCTGAGCAGAGAGTTTGGGCAAGACGACCTTCAGAGCAACCTTCCAACTTCAACTATTCTGCAGTTCTGTGGTTAGGGCATTCATCAAAAATGTGAACAACTTGGATTCCTCTCTGATATCAATAAGGAAATTTGATCTTCCAGTTGTGAATAAAGTGCTATCTAGGCAAGACTTTGAGGTTCTGTATTTCAGGGTTAGTTACAAAGCCTTGTATATGCTTTAAATACCATGGCCAAGGCTGCAGGGAGATACACACAGGTTTTTTAACAGTGCACTATTTCCTTGTTGAATCACACCTCTTTGCTCTGTGCCTTTTGAAGCATGGAGGTGCTAATAAATTTATATTAATAAACACACCGCAAGACTTCCTATATAAAGTGCTTTGCTTCACTTCTTGTATTGAATAAAGGGAAGGTGCTTATCTGCACTGCCATGGGGAAAGGACTGTGACTCAAGTTTGTAACCGTTCCCTTGAGTTTGTCTTTTGTTGTGCTTTTTTTGGAGCTTAAACCAGCTTCCCAGCTCACAACCAGTAAAGTCCTGAGAAGACAAATTCCCAAATCATTCCAATCCTGTCCCTGTAGTTGAGGGCAAATAAAAAAAGCAGGAGTTCTGAAGTGCCTTAAGTAACTACCCAGGCAAGATTAAAAACTGCCCAGACCCATTTTATTCACCGTGTGTTTCCACTGCATGCAAAATATCTCTTTATTTTAACATTGCAAAGAAAGCAACAAATGACAGACAAGGTTTCATTTTGATTCTTAACTCCAATGGAAATGGTCTCCTGTGGGTACTGGGAAAATTAGCAAACATTTAATTGAAACACAGCTCAGAATGTAGACATGCCCATAAGCACCTAGGAAAATTTAGGTGCCTCCAGGGTTCTGTGCCAGGTGAGGAGGGGTTATAACACAGAATAATAGAATGCTTGTATTTGCAGGTCTGCCAACTCTTCTTGCCGGCCCTGAGGTCATGTGAATGTGCTCAGATTTCATTTTAAACAAAAAAAGAAAGTTTCTGGAATTGAACAGAAACTTGAAAACAAGAATTTTAAAGACACAAAACCAAAGCAAAAAGAGAGGCAGAATTAATATTTGTATGCATGTGTAAATTACTTATATATACACATATATATACACACACATAGCTAACACTAACTCCATCTTATTAAGATGGTCTTGGTTTTCTTTAAGGCCTTTGCTCATGACCATTTACAGTGTGGGCTGATAAAACTGTGTCTATCAATTTATTTCAAGTAGACCCACATATATTTTTTCTTTTCTCTTGAGGAATGAACTGCAACCCACAAAATAATTAAATGTTACCTTAAGAAAACTGTGAAAATAGTTCTCCAATTTGCATTTTCCTGGTGCAATAGAGAGATGTGTGTTTGGTTTTACTGATGTGAGCATCAAAAACTACAGGACTGTCAGTATTATAAGAAGCTTGTTCAAACTTTGATGGTTGGAGTCTCTCAGAACCTCATCTAACTTCCGCAAATAAAACCTAGGCTGTGCATTTACTAAAATGAAAAAATATATAGTCTACACACATTATTTTATTGTTTAAATGGTTCTCATTCATGTTTCATTTCAATAATATTTCCCCAGCTTGTAAAGCTTATGTTACATTGAGCTCCTCTTTAAATTCACAATGCATAAAACTGCCAGGTGGCCTAATAACAGAGTGCATTAACAGATTGAACTATAAATCAGATGGTTGTGTTCACATACTGTAAAAACACCACCATTTTCTTTCGAATCTGAGTTTGTACACAGATTCCTCAGAGAATATGATTGCTCTCAAATATTAAAAAAGCCCATATAGCTCAATTTTAGCATCAAGATTGATTTTATATTTCAAACATAAAATTGTTCTCTTCAATCCTACAAGAAAATGTACACAAAATATGATCTAGTTTTGACACAGGAAAGAAAGGAATGGAAAAGAAGAGGGAGTTTGAATGTTTTAACTGATGCCAGAGTAAGAATGCGACTCTAAACTGAAAGTACACCTTGCAGCCCCTGTTATCACTGAAAAATATATGACCTAGAAGAGCTGAACCTCTCTAAAAAGCGGCAACAAAAATCATAGATTAAAAATATTCTGCTGAGGTATGGATAATATTTTCCCATGAATGCACTGACTGGCTTCTTAAAGTAACATTTTCAGTGAGTTTCATTTTGGTTTCCCTTACTAAAACAAAGTAAATTTATTTCTGTGAGACTAGAAGTGCCAAATAACTTTGAAAAGGGTATGATTTCATCTTAGAAACCTATAAGAATAGCAAGACGCCAGTATTTGTACATCCATGTTTATATATATATATACATATAAAACACATATCTATGCATAAAAAAATTTACAGCAGAAATTATATTTTTTCTGATATTTTGTTTCCAGGAGAGATAAAGTAACAATGAAATGTAGCAGCTGAAGTTCATAACATCATAGGATAATTCATGTTTCAGGGGAATTCAGGAGGTCATTTAGTCCAATCTTCCACTCAAAACAGGGTCAGCTGTGATGAGGTCAAACTGTGTCAATCTCAGGTCTTGATGCAGGGGCTTTTTTGCTTTAAAACAATGATTACACCATCTATTTTTCAGCATCTACTATTACAATTGGTACATTTGTGGCAAAGAGTACTAACTAGGATCATTTCAATCGCTAACTTCTGAGTAAGGTTGCAGAATTTTATCTCAAGGAGCTTGCAATCTAAGAAAAACATGTATATAAAAATAGCAATGAATATATGGTTAGCATTTGCGGGCCAAGCCATGTGAGTTACCTCTTATGACAGGAAATATTTAGAAAAGTAAAGCAATCACAGTCTCATTCAATATGAGAAAATTATTTTCATGAAGTTAGTGAAAACTATAAATCTATACCTTAAAGGCACCAGTCAAGCAGAAATTTGTCAGAAGTAGGGAACTGGAAAATAAATAATGACTATTCAGATAGTGGTGAAACAGAATAGCAGCTCAGGATGTTAAGATATGGTCTGAATTTTATCTTCGTGTACAGCAATATATCTCTGTATGTGCCTGCACATGCAGGAAAGACTGGATGCAAATGTAAAAAAAAGATTCCTGACAATGCTGGTGTGGCTCTTAGAAAACCAGCTCTTAAAATTTTCTGATGTTTAGGGGCACTGTGTCTAATCTCTGGGTCAAAAACCTTGGATAAAATTTTAAAAACACCCACATGATTTAAACATTATATCATGATTTAAAGTATTAAATAGTTCAAGTAATAAGTCTTTCAATGTTACCTAGGAAGTCTAAGATTTTCTATCGGGCTTAAATGAGAATGGAATGAAAAAGGAAGAAAAATTTTAGGCAGTAAATTTTTTGGGCATAGATGACCATAGATGACCTCACAATCCCAAAATACTACCTCAGCTGATTTGTCCCATGAGAATATTTACATCCCTCCAACATTTTTTCACAAGATACAAATGTGCATCACATTGCTAAAGATAGAATCAAACACCAAAATTAACGGCATAAAAGTACAACATTGAAGGTGCTCCTATTGGTGCTCCTACTGGTAAAGATTTTTCTAAACAAAAGGAAGTTTGTCTGTTCATCCTGTGAAAGTAGATAAGAAAGCAAGAATGGGATTCACCTAACCCTACCTTAGACAGTTAAAAATTGTTTTCTTAAAATACATGTACACAATCAAATAACTTAGTTTCTTAGTTCATTCTTGAGTCTCAGTTCCTTAGTCTATTTATTGCTTCACCCCTAGGCCGTTTGATTTGGTTTCTTTGCTCCCCCCGAAATAAAACAGGCTTGGTTTTTGTTGATGGTTTGTGCCATAGTCATTCTCAAAAGACAGAATAGGCTAAACTGAGCCAGCCTTGCCTTTCTCTGCCATATACAACTCCAAAACTCTTTCTCGAACACTGCTTTACATCCTCCAGTCAGGCCTCGGGGTATGAAATGTACCCACAGTTTTGTGTTATAAACACATCATCATAGTAACCTGCAACACAAGTTTCACATAATTTCAAATTCTTTGAAATAGATGAAACAAAAATACAACAATAATGTTGTAGTTTCACAGGGGTAATACACAGGGATAGGGGGCACCTGTTACAAAGTGCACTGTGGATGGAAACCAGCTGCTTCAAGTGAGTCTATCCATGAGCAATGTGAAAGTGAGCCTCCTGAAAGTGAACAACTGAGTAAATGCAGTCACTAACAGAGTCCTCAGGAGCAGACATGGATCTTGTTAGGTCTACTTATAGCACTGGCCTAAGTTACTAATTCTGGCTTCCATTATTCTCCATGGACTGTAAACTGATCAGTTTAGACTTAAGCAACTAAATTGTAAATGCCTAAGATGAATAAATCCCATCATCAGTGTACATGATGACAATACAAGGAGTTGAGAATACTATAAAATTTGGGGATCAAAATATGTGTTTAAGATTAGAAGAATTACATAATTAGTATAAGGTTTAGAAATGGCTTAGAAGCAACAGGTGGAGAATAAGAGATGCAGACAAGCACAAAATTGCTGACTTGGGGACTGCTCTTGCAACAAGCTGTTGATTTACATTCTCTAAACCCAAAAACTTTATTTAATTTAGGAGTTCATCCTTTTCTGGTCTCTAGTGTCTTCCTCCATCTACTTAAAGGCATTTTTATACAAACATTACATTTTAAATAAGTATTTCAAATTCCACTGTGCTGGTCGAGCACAGCCTAGGGAAGGGACTCTGTTGCTCACCGTACTTCATTTTTCTGAGACAGAAAATTATTAGGGAACTGGGGTGCATGTCCATACTTTGGATAGACTAATGGAACACACAAATTCAGAGACACTGCCATGAAAAAAAAAATAAAATCTGGTTTTGCCCCAAAGATCCAGGCTTAAAAGGAGACACCAGGGGTCCACGCAATCTTACTAAGTGATCATAATACAACCACCAAACTGGGAAGCTGAGTAATGGTTTGTATAGCTACCCCATAGATTCACACCTGCCTGCCAAAGCATTGCAATTTAAAAGCTTTTACTCTCACAAGGTCAGTTGTGGTTAGTTCTCTTGCTGGGACCCTGGAGCATGGGTTGGAACAGCACAAATGAATCAGGCCTGTAATATGCAGACTTCAGCTCTTTACCACTGTTGACGTCTCTGCTTTGATATTTAAAAAGAGAACACTCCCACATATAGAAGAAATCCAGGTAAGGAATTCCTAACATTAGAAGTGCTCATTAAAATAAATACATGATAACCTCAGAATGGTGGTATGGTGGTACTCCCCTCCCTGTTAAAACAGCTTTATTCCTGTTCTTATAACGTCTTATACACTTGTAGTTTTCCCCTATAAATAGGAAAAAATAAGGTTAAAAGGTATCTTAAAACACACAACAGCAGATATTTATAGTTATAAGTGTTGCAAAGTGATGCCCCTTAGCAATGCACAACATGAAATTTAAATAATGATGATCATAAGAAAGCTTAGAACAAGGAAGCACAAAGGAATGACGTTGAGCTAATGACTGCAATTTGCCACTGCTCAAGCCTTTGTAGGATTTATTTCTTCATTTCAATTTGCATTTCTATAGTAACAAAACGTATTTATCTCAGCACACGTACCTCAGGAATTTATTTTAAAATCCAATAAATCTGCTTACTCAACCAGCATCCTCAGCATAGCCTATTGGATAATTGTGAAACTCAAACAGTTTAAATTCTCTGATGCTACTCTGCTCTTAGCTCATCTAATCTCTTCCTCTTGGTGCCCAGAATTCCTTGACCTTTTCTTTTTTTAGATAGCACTAGAACACACAAAATTTAGAAAATACCAGATCTGGTATTTTCACCATGGGCATGCTGAGTTTGTTGTCCCTGAAAACAGACAAAATGTCCATGCAAAAATTAGACCAATGACACAAGCTGGGTATCCACCCCCCTCCCGTTTCCAGAGTTGTGAGGTCTAGTGCCTTTCTCCATGTTTAGCACTGCAGTACCCAAGGCACACAAATTAATGACGCAACCATAAAGCTTGCTGAGGTGGTTGCCCAAACATATTTTTGTTTCTTTTGCTTATTGTTTTCAGCTAATGCATTCTTGATAGTAAACATTCAATGCAAGTATTTATTCAGCTTCATTTGATTTCTTATTATGTCCCACTCTTTTGTCAATAGTGCTTTTGGAGAGAATATTTTGAATGCTCTGCACAGTAAGATTCTCAATGCTGATGTCTTGACAGAAATTGGGATATTGATGCCAAATGGTGAGTATTGATCTAAATTTGTTTCTTGCCTGTACCACGTCAAAAAGGCAGTAGACAGATTGTAGCTGGTAGTGCTGTGTTGTGCTGTACTCTTCTTGGCTGGAATGACTTTTTATTGCTGAACCACAGAAAAAATTATCTAGAGCTTATCATGGATATTTTATTGATATTCATGATTTGCTCTTAAGGAACAATTAATATTTTCCTCTGATTTCACAGAGACATTGTAGCTTATAAAAAACTCAAAGAAGACAGGAAGAACAAGGATTTCTGTAAAAGGATCTGTGAGGGTATGGAGTTTTATTTGCTCTCTAGATATGCAAAGATCTATGCACCCACGGCAAACCATAGCAGTGAGAGCTGAACAAGTCTTTTTGTACCACCATCAAGCAGGAGCAATCAAAGTCAACAGGATGCAAGACATGGCTCTAAATATGCAAATAAGGGTTGATACAGCAAAGGAGTGTCACAAATGTATAGAACAACTCAGAAGCCCCCATCTGACCCACTCACTACTTCTGTGATTTTATGCAGAAACAACATGATCAAGTCATGATAAGCATAAAGAAGGAGAAAAAAAAAGAAAGGAAAAAGGTTAAAAGGGGTAACTTAAAACCAGAAAGCCTATTTCATACAGTCTACTGGATCATGCAACATTCCTGAACAAACTTTTAAGCCAACCCTAGAGCTTGTGCCTCTGTTGATAATGAAAGAGTTACAAGAAATTTACACAGAAAGCTGACAGTAGAAATACAACTGGATTTTCTAGGAAGCAGCAAAACAAAAGAAACATGGACAGAGAAGGGCAAGAAGCAAAGGATTATGGAGAGGCGAGCATCAGCGATAAGAATCTAACAAGGGAAAATAAACCTAGATATTAGTAGTGTTAACACATTAAAATCAATGTGTAGGGGAAGAGCAATATCAACATTCTACTAAAACTGGCATGACTGAGACCAGAAATGGTCCCTTTCAGTCAGAGGCTAAGGAATTTTTAGGCCAGTGATGGATACAGTAGGCTGTAAATGTCAAATATTAAATATCAAAACATGGAAGCTTTGCTTAGGGGAAAAGTGGAAGAACATATAAAAAACTTTGAAAGTCACAAGCCTGTAGAATCAGAAAGAAACAAGTGCCTAAATTGCAGAGACAGCATCTACTGTACACTTGTTTAGTAAATTATGCAATAACGACTCTTCACAAAGACATATGGACAGTAATCTGTTATGATCCCAAATTCCAGAAAAAAGAACCTATCAAACCATCACCCCACCTCCCTAGCTAGTGATTGGAATGAAATGTTATTACGTAACTGGTGGAACAACCTGCCATCTCTGCAGGAAATACTACTAGCAGAATAAAAGAAATAAAAGTTTTGACAAGTGGGCAATGTGCAGCTGAAGAGATTTTCATTCTAGAATATCATCTTATGTTCCTCCATTTGTTCCCTTAGTGGCATCGTGTTTAATTTTTTGGGGGTGGTGCATATGTTATGAGTTCTTTGAGAGAAGAGAATATAACGAGAACTAAGTGCAAACACCTGTAATAAAGGGGTGTATTCTGGTTTCCAGTAAATGGTGGGAAATTGGCAAATTTAGTCAACAGATTATTTAGAAGCAATGTCTGAAATATGAGATCCTGTTTCAGCATAGTTTCTCTCCTTTGATTGTGACAGGTGACCAAGGCAGACATAACAAGTTTAGATCTTAAATGCCTAAATTAGAAAGATAAAACCCACTCAAGTCCCTGGTTTATATTTCTTTAGCACTAACAGTGCAGTTCTGATGTGTTCTCAGGGCTTCTGGGCCTCGTGCAATACATCTAACTGAACAGAATTCAACAGGCCAACAAATCAATGGCAAGGTCAAAGCACTGAGTTAGGAGAGCATTGTTTGCCACAGATGTTTGAAAGGCCAGGTGGGAAGAAAAGGCAGTAGTTGACAGACGAAAAGAAAATCATGGATTCATCTCTTCTATGTCTTTTTACCTCTGGGTGAGACCCTTGCAGTAATCATTATTGAAATTTGTCTTTTATTCTGCCAGTTTGAACTTATCAAAGAGTACAATATATGGCATAATTCTCTGTACTTTTCACTTGGACTCTGAAAAAAACCCCCACCCAGTTATTTTACATTAGATTGGCTCTTCCCGGGCAAAGAATACTTTTGAATCACGCTAAGATAGTATGTGCTGTCTGATGCTTCATTGCAATATCTGGTAGGATTAGACTCTGACATTTGTAGTGATTAATCTCAAACAGATGAGAAGCTGGCACAGGTGGCTTTCTGCACCACTGACAGGCAACTTAACATTCTTGATTTTAAATGGTTGGGCTTTTTTCACGTGGTATATTTTGGGACTCTCTTCATTATTTTTGAAAGGAATACTATTGATGTTTTTTTCAGAATCCACTGAGTTATCTATGTTTACCCAGTTGTTTGTGTTCACATAATTTTTCTATATGTTGATATATTAATTGTGGAATCTGCAGTATTCGGCATGAAGCTTGTTTTTCTGTTGAAACAGAGATTTCAGATTATTATGAAAATGCCAAACTAATGCTATAAATACGACTTGTTGCATAATCTTTGACCCAGTAGGGATTTATATGAATTCCTGTATCACTGCTTTAGCATACTGTCTTTCCAAAGGGAAGTTACTAAATTGAATATTCTGAATATTTCTAGAGACTGGTGTTGAGCAAGAGACCACCTCACAAGGGTGTGATTGTTAATGCTTCTCTTTATCTCTAATAAACTCTGTTGTGACCGCTAATGAATTGGCTCTAATGCAGATGTCTATAAGAGATTGCTGAATGGATGTTATTAACCATTGTGACCTGCACTATATCCTGCCACCCTAAGTATTTCTTCCTTTCAAAAGCCCTATAGGTTGCAACAAAATACAGTCCCTCTTTAACAGGTCAACACAGTGGAAAGTCACTGGAGTCAGACTGGAATAACTGCACAAGCCAACCTGGCTGAACTTGTTTTGTCTGAATGGTAATCAAATCTCTATCTTCATATAAACTTTTGTGCTTGCTTAGCCTTGTTTTAAAAACAACACCTTCTAGCAGTTGGGATCAAATCCAACTTTACACAATTTAAAGAATATACATAAATATTACTTAGCATGAAGATGAAAAGTAGAATTACACTTCTAACAGTGAATGTATTTATCCCAAAATATTGCTCAATAACATAACCACAACAGCCATTATTTTAATTAAAAATACCTTCTAATCACTATGTGTTTTGGAATAAGGAAAGAAAATCTCTGCCACAAATATAAGTGGATGCACAGAGTAACAGCTATCATCAGGAAGAAGACAATGATGCTGTTATTCATCAGCTTTAATATGTAAAAAGCATCATAGGTTTGTATTGGAAAAAAAGGAGCAAAATTTTATCTTCAATGAGTTTTTAAAATAATTTCAGTATCTAATAGTATTAAAAATAACCTTCATTTCAACTAAGACCTTGGATTATAGACCAGGGCCTTACAACAAATCAGCCTCAGTGGGTCAGGTTAGGTATCTAAAACTCCAAATTTTTTCTCACACTACAAACAAATAGCATTAGAACAATCTGAGATGCTTTCATTGCATTTGGAAATGTTTAGATGTTAAGGATTCAGCTTAAGATTTACCTCAGCTATAACCTAGGCTATAACTAAGTCTTCTCTGTTAACACAGAACATGATGAAAAACAGATTATTTCTCCTTATTCACACTGTATGATGAGATGTTCAGAAATGAAAGTGTGAAAATCACCTTTCTCCAATAAACTTTATACAAATTAGAAGTTAGTTTTTAAAACACTGTGTAGAGTGCATCAGAGGGAAGGCTAAGCACTGGGTAGCTGAAATAGGAAAGAAAAGCAACCTTTAAGTGTCTTGTCTTTCATGTTAATAATATCGAACTTAGTGAGTTCTTTCCAATGTTTTACTTGCAGAGCAAATATTTTCTCTTTCAGTTATTGAACTCATGGTGTGATCTCAGCTAACAGCACCTTCAATTTCTTTAACTAATGAATAAAGATCACCAGAAAAGTGATGAACTACTACAAAGTTTTAAAGGAAGGTGAAACAAATGAGTTTTGATATGTAGTCCAGGGATATTTTCTGGGTTCTTTGAAGATGAGCAATATGGGTTTGATTATGGTAGGTGCCAGCACATGGAGACAGACATTTATATGTCTAAGAAAGATTCCATGTTATTTTAGTGACAATTCAGCTGATCTGTCTGGAGAATACTTGCAGTCTGGTACTACACAGAAAATGAAAATTTTCAGGAAACCTGGCTTCTGTTTTCATTTTTGTTACTTTAACAATTACCAATAACAATTCAGAGAGAAATTTAAAGTGTTACTGCATTTATCACTAACCTGGCATTTACGGTTTCGGCAGCACTCTGTTGTGTGTTTTCCTTCCTGTTAAGGATCTAAATACAGTTATCAATGGATTTGACAAATTTAACCATTATGAAGTTTCACAGAGATCCCTCTTCACTGATTTAGAAACCTAATAGTAGCTTATACCCCAGTAGCCTAGCTACTACCTTACAATCTTCTCGTGGAAGCCAAAAGAAGAACATGGGAAAAAAGTAGAGTGAAATAATCATCTGCTGAGGGTGATAGCAAGTGTTGTTGATTCAACTTGCCACATTCTCCAGGGCTGGGATGCTCTCCTCTTTATTTGCTCTCAGCTATTTATTTGCCTCCCTGCAGATTAAAAAAAATTATCAAGGGGATTAGTAAATTGTAAATTTGCATAATTGTTAGGGATGGATTAAGAGAGATGTCATTATAAATTGGCATTTGTGGGGTCCTTGCCTTTAAATTCATGGCTATTCTAGAATTATATTTTAAGTGTCATTGCCTCTGTTGACATTGAAGAGCAGTAGCTTTGTAGTGTCCCCAATGTTTAGGTGTCCGCTGTGGAGTACTACAGAAGCACCACTGATGTCCTGGTCCCTGCAAAAAAGTTTTAGCACTGCTGTGTGTGAAATATTGTTAAAGGCTGCAAAGGAAGCACTGCCTCACTTATAGAGTTACTGCTGGAGCTCTATAAAGCACTCCTAAAACCGGGATTCACCAAGTCTGTGTGTATTTGAACGTATCTTGACATTTTCTATGATCTGGCAAATCATTCTGGTTTAGGATTTGTTAAATTTAGGATGTTAAGTATTAAGGATTGGTTAAATTTAGGTGTTAAGTANCCTTTTCGTTTTCCTTTTCCTTTTCCTTTTCCTTTTCCTTTTCCTTTTCCTTTTCCTTTTCCTTTCTCCAAAATATCTTAAACATTTATGTGACTATCTGAATCAATATCAGTTCTTCTCTGTACCTTCTAGTTAATCATTTTTTCAAAAATCTTCAGAATTTTTTGTGTGTGATGCACTGTCATTTGGTCTTGGTATAATTGAGAGGAACATGTCCAATGTCAAAAGAGATCTATTTAAGCAACGATTTATCATTAATGCATGATATCAAATAACTTCATTCAATGTTATATGTCCTAATGTAATCTCTTCCAAATATATCCTAGTTTAGTCTCTCATTGATTCAAAAGGAATTTATCTACTTCTATAAATCACAGCTCATGCTCTGCATATGCTGTTCGTTCTAGAAATAACATGGCATAAAATCCTCGACTTATTCCCAGTGATTGATTTTTCAACCATTTATCAAACAGTTTGTTGTGGGTGTTCTCCTGCCAAGGTCACTTGTTGCTATTTTGGACTTTCTTGAGCAAAGCAGGCATTTATTTTAAAAATACAGATAAGGTCCTTGGTTAATATCAATTTCATCACAGAGGTTATGTACATTTACAGAAAGGGAAGTTTTCCAGATGGTTGCAGTAATGAGAATATGTCTGGGAAAAACAAGGAGTAAATTAGCAAAACTGAAGTCCAAGAAACAAGAGCCTGCAACTGGACAAAAGAAGGATAAATATAAAAGATACTTTTAAAAAAACACATATGAATCTAAACATTAGCATTAGATGATTTTTTGATGGATTGATGGCACAATATGAATTAATGGCACAATGCTGAAATAGACATACTCCTTGTATAAAATAAAATAATGATATTTTTTAAATGTAACTTTTCAGGTTGAAATAGCCTGCAAAGTCTACAGATTCAGGATTATATTTTTCAAAATAGCCATTTTGTAGCCTTCAGTTAACTTCCTCAAAATGTTTCTAAAAAACACAGACAGGTGATATTCTGGCTAGAAAGATAGAGTAACATTACTGATGGAATTGAAAGAGAAGGACAGGAGAACTCTTCTAAGGGCCGAATTTTAATGATAGAAAAAAAAGTTGGAATTTGTTTGAAGTTAGAGTCTGGCTGAAAGGTATCAGCAAATAAAGTTCTTCACCATTTTTTTTTTTAATAAAAATTCTGTGTTAAGTAGAAGTAGTCCATAGACATTCTAGCAACATTGCAGTACAACCAGTCAGCTCCTGTCAGTACTATAATGCACATATCTGCTACAAGAGGTGCAGTCAAAGGAATGGTTTGCAGTCAGTCATTTTATCCGTAATTATAAGTTAAAATAATCCATAATTAGAAATAAGTTAAAATAGAAGAAGAAAGAAATTAAGTAAATAACAGAATGAGGATCTTTATAAAGTTCAATTGTTACACAGCTGGAGACTGTACTAGAGTGCAGATGTATACACAGACAGTGAGTATGGAGCATGCAGTTTGATCTTCAGCATTTTACTGCTTAAATATTAACCATGCCATATCAAAGGTCTCTTTTTATTTCTTTTTTTTTTCTTCAGGTTGACAAGCTACTTTCTCTAAGAAACCTTACTTATTTATAGGACAGATCAAGGAGATAAATATGTTGTTTTCCCTCCTGTAACTTAGGGTTCCAGAAACATATTCTTCTTAGAACAAGAACCCAAATACAAATTTAGGGTAAACCTTATCTTGTGATAAATCAAACACCCATATTTTGCCCACAAAATCAGAAATAAGGGCATGCAGAAATCAGAGACCTTCAGCAACGGAGTGGGTATGAGGACCTGGAGACCTTTAGGAGAAAATGGGAATATAGTATCCTTCAGTATGAGAACACGAACAAAACTGACTATGTGAATTATGATATTGCTTGAGTTGCTTATTTGAGGAAGTAGATACTGAGCCAAAACTTGAAAATTTTCTTGTTTGGTACTTTTAAAGTACTACCTGACATGACAGAAATGCAACTTTTCTATCCAGTGTTTAGCATTATCAACCTGACTCCAGTGACTATCTGATTAAGCCACATGCAATTATTAACATTTATCCACTTCCATAAACCTCCTTTCTATGTGACCTTTAATGGATTCTACATCATGTTGAGATACATTTAATCAGAAATGTAATGTACAAGTAGCTTTGTATTGCAGTATAAGTTAGAATAGACATTTTATTTTTTATTTGGACAAATGTTTACATCACTCATAAATTGACAGTGTTCCTGTGTCACCACTACAGAGAAATATCCAATCTATCTTCTGGTGCATTAAATTGTTGCAAAAGAACTGCTTCTTTATAACAATGACAATACAGTTCCCATAAAAACTTCAATATAACATGAACATAGCTCATAAACAGTATCCAGAAGTTTGAATTTAATTTTGCACTATAAGCTAAATTTTTGGAGCATGATGACTCCAGCACCTGAAATAGAGGCCTCATGCATGAACCAATTAAAACACACATATTATCAAATATTTGGCAATTTATTTACAAATATTTTTTTCTTATTTTCCCCTAGCAATGAGGTGTAAGAATGATACTGGAACATAGTTTTGTTTTAATTTGTCAAATAACTTCAACTGATCTTATGTGACTATTGTCTGGTATAATATTACTCAATTACCACCATGACATTTTCTCTACAGAATGTCACACACACATGTTGATGTGCTTATGAAAAATGATTAGTGGTTAGTGAAAACAACAGTTTTATTAAAGAAAAAGAAACTCCTGTAAAAGGAGTTTGGAGGCTACAGTGAGACTTAGAAGTCAACTAAGATAACCACATTGTCTCAGGTTAGTTGTATCATATAATTTTGTGAGTTACTGGCAAAAGTGTATTTTAATGAGTGCAGTGCAAGTGTTTCTTATGCACTTTTCTTGAATGGCTCTTCAATAATGATTTAATACATGCTATAATAAAGGAGCTTGTACATGGATCTAATACATTTTATTTTATTGCACTCCACTTTATCTCCACCAATTGCCACCCTACTTTATCTCAAATGACGAAACATTTTCTGCCTGTAAGCATGATAAAATCATTTCAGTGTTTCAAAGTGATAGTTAAGGAGTTCTAAGAATATAGATATGCTTTCTTTGTCTGGTTTTAGTCAATAAACAAATAATGATCTCTCACTGGTTAGATTACAGTGCATTGCAGCAGTATAACCAGATTGCAATGTCAGCTCTATGCAGAAGGGATGTCTTACTGAAGGCTAACAGCTTTATTGCAAACAGTTCTCCAAACATTATCCAGAAAAGAAATTCTTCCTGTGAAATGTTGCCTCCTTCAGAATTTCCTTTTTTTCCCCCCTCCTTTTTTCCCTTCCCCTTTATATTTCCATTTGGAAGATTTTTATTTCCTAGAATTTGAGGAGAGCTCTAGATGATTTTCAAATTCACTCAAACTCTTTCTACCTAACTGCAAATGAAAATTGCACTTTTCCTTTCTACATGGTCTTCCCACAGAGGCAATTTTTATGTATGACATTACTTTCTTCAAACTATCAATGTGATAGTCCTTTACAATTTTCTTTGACATCACATTTTGTTTTAAAATTAGTATGGTCATAACTGAGGATATCAACTCATTTCCCTTCTCTTTTTTTTTTTTTTTTTGGAGTCACTGTGGATCACTCCTTTCCAGTCTTCTTTGGAGGCCTTATTCTCCCTGTGTTGTTTACATATAAACAGATTAAATGGCATAGCAGCAGACATCAAATAACAGAGGTGGGACTAGCACAGAGTTCCAGCTCCCTCATACCAGCTACCCAGAGTATCAATGGCAGCTAACCACAATAAACCAGAAATCCTCAAGTTTAATTTACTCTCCTTCTCAGTCTTCATTAAATCCTGGGCTGTTATCATTATCAAGTAAGCTTGTTTAAAATTAACTCAGATATTTCTACATTATATTTCAGTCACTTCTGGGGTTGAGTGAAAATATAGTCTCGGTGCAGGCAGTGTATATTTGTTTTAGTTTTACCATGATTCATTTTATTGCAATGTTTCCTTAAATTATGGAAGACATTTGTGTACTTCTGCTTCTTTTGTTTTCACTAGCTAATAACTAATTTGCTTCTAGGTGATAATGATAGCCAGGGAGCTCAGTAGAGATAAAGCTGAATGCCCGAATAAGTAAGATGAAAATTCAGAAATTATATCCTTCTTCCTTGTTTCTTGTGATAGGAAGGTAAGAATATAATATTTATGGATTGACTGGCAGCAATTCTAATAAATACTACTTACATATGAAACCTGTCTTTGCTTAAAGTAAAACTGAAACACCTTTCTGTTCAATTTCTTCAACTTAAAAAAATTATGTCATATAATTTCCCTCCTGGTCACATCTTCAGCTCTCATTCATGCATTTTCAGCAATTTACTAGTAGTCATATTCTAGTACTAAATATAACAAACTGGAAGATCCCAAGTGCATTTTAATGGTGTATTATAGACATTAAATACACAATTGTTATATTAAGGGTTAAGTTTTATTTTTACATTATTTCCATATCCTAAAGTTGGGGAGAAGGGACATGAGAGCAATAAAATTTTCCGAAATTTATATTTAAACATATGTGAATTTCTTAACAGCTTAGCTGTATTTTTTTCTTTTCCATGTGAACATTTACAGCCCACAAGGAAAGAAAAAAGGAGCACCAACATACCATAAGCACATCTATCACGTTAATTTTTGGCCCAAGTAGAATATAGATACTCCAAGCAGCTTGAAAGACACTATTCTAGCAGGACTTCCAGCTCAGTATTTTTGGTCCCAATATATTCACTTGAATATCCTACAATTTGTCTGTCAGTGAGAACTGCCAAAGTGCTTGAACGGTTGAATTTAGTCACCACTCTATTAACCTTAGTTGTCTGCGCCAACACTTTTCAGTGTGTTTGCTTTCTCTCATAATGGACAAGAGAAACCGACTTACAAAAACAAAGAAAAATAAAAGGCTTGTATAACATCGAGGATGAGGTGAAGCTTCTGGATATAAAATATGATATTTACTAAGAATAACTTAGTCCTTAATAACAGCTTTTACAGTATAGGACAAGTTATATTTACAAAGCATCTCACCTTAAACCTGGAAATAATTTTTATGAGATCTCTTTCACATTGTGCATTTTAGATTACTTTTGATATCCAGTTTATGAAAACAAATGTTTTGCTTTTCCTTTCCCCTTTGCAGTGTCAGGAAATTTTGCTAGTGTGGGACACACCAGATGAGTTCTCTTCAGTGGATCTGACTCCAAATAAAATTTAATAAAGCTGTACATGCAGTTGTCAGTAATGCTGGGCAGGACCAATCAAACTAAAAAATTGTCATTCTGGGCAACAGAAGGCAAGTAAAATTCTACAGGGTACATGAAGGAGTGTGATAATTCTGACTGATAATTTATGCTGTATGTTTCTGATTTGTTGTTGAATCCCTCAAATATATTTACTTTTCCCAAGAGTTATATTTTCTTTGTGAGGTCTAATTCCATGAGAACAGGGCTGCCTTTTACTACAAGTAGACTCTTGCCTGTGTCAGGAGAAGCAAAAATATTGCGTTTAGATGAAAATGCAGTGTTGTACCAGTAGTTTTATTTCCAAACCCTGCCTGTGCTGATGTCCACAAAAGCAGGCTGCCTGTTCATGAGCTTTCATCTCCTCTGGGCTGCTGAAGGGGCAGAGGTAGTGCTGGCAGCTCAGGGCTCCGTGGCTACTGGTGAACAACCAGGACAGGTTGGACAGACAGTAGCCAGAGAGCTCATCTCCCTGTGTATTGTTGCCTGTTGGCTAGCAACAAGCTTGCTGGTTACTATCTTGCAAATAAAATCAGTAATCAATATTTGAAAAATAAGAAAGATCTCTATTTCTGCCCTAAAGCTGGAGATTTCTTTCCCAAGAAAGGATAGCACACAAACAGCTGGTTCTACACAAATGAATGGATAAAGCAGCAGGTACAGAAACAAGCAGCTGTCAGCTGGATTGCTCTAAAGCTGACGTGCTTTTGTCAAAACAGAGGGCTATTCTGCTAGGGGCTGATATGTTTGAGTGTGTTTGTACTTCATTGTGTCAGTCCTTTTGTTGCCTCAACTTTGCTTTGGATTACCAAATGTGAGAAATGGTGAATCAATTCCCTATTTGACTATGATCAAATTAAAGGAAAGAAAGGAAAGTAGGTGGGGAAAAAGGAACAGAGAGGCTGAGACTGGGAAAGATATCATGGTTGTTACTCTTGGAAGTAGCAATTTCTTCACCCTTAAAGGATAGGGAGTTCTAATCTCCCTCAGTTTGAGCAACATTATTTGAACCTACTGCTCACTTTTCTAAAGGGAATAAATATTCCACAATGGAGAAAGGGAGTTCACACCTCACCTTTCTCACTTTCTCACCTCCTGTGCCAGAGTATGTAAAGCTTGGGGAGGAGGAGATTGATAAAACCACCTTAATAGTGATAATGATCAAAATTTTGGGCTCTATTCATGGATTTTACATGTGTCCAGAGTTTTAGCATATCTTGTATTGTAAATTACAGTGTATAAATACAGCACATTGTATTGTACAATATTTTATGTTGGGAGTAAATACTCAACTTCCCACCATTCAGAAAAATAGATTTGATTTTGGTTTAATTTATATTTTGAATTTACAAACATAGTCAACAACACTGAGAAAATTATATTCTTCACAATAAAATTTTACAGGAGCTGACAGAAATTTAGAAAATTTCAAAATTAATGTTTCTTTCCATGTCAGTTATCAAGATCACATTCATATCTTACACAGCAATTTATGCCATAACTGTGGTCATCACAACATGACAGAAAATTTGGAGAAGAGTATTTCTTATAAGCAGAACTATTATATTCAAGCAGAAAGTACTCATCTCCTTGTTGTTATTAACAATTAATTGATGTGATGTCAAAAAACCGCTTATCAATCTATAAGAAATAGTAGGAATTGGGATCTGTTCTGTAAGGCCAAAAAGATACAGGAAAACCAACATTCCCTGGATAATCCAGTACATAACTATTACAGTATATTTTCTTTGCCTTAATTTCCTGTTGTTATTTTGGTTTCTTTATTAGTAATTTTAGATTAGAAGAGTGAGTGTCAAAAGTTTTGGAGTTCTTCAAAAGTTTGAAGAGTTCTTCAGTGTTTTAGATTATACAGGATAGTTTTCCCAGCCCTTCAAACCTTTTGGCTATTCTTGATTCTGGTGAACATTACAGATACATATCAATTGACTTAACAGCCTGTAAAAAGGATGTGTTTTACATTAAAGAACAAGCTGGAGTAATGAGAAAAAGGCTAAGCAGGAGAAGAAATAATTTCCCAGGCAGATAACAACATATGGTGATTTCTACTGGGAAATGCATGTAAGGATTCAGAGAATGAGTACCGTATTATGGGGCTTTTAAAATCCAAAAGCAGCACCAACATCTCTCAGAAAATGGATGTTGAACTGTAATTCAATGTTTTAATAGAGACAGAGCAGCAAAATTGAAAACAATGAACAGTGTATGGATAACTTTGAAATAGTACTCACCCTGTCCATCAAACACTCAACACAAAGACTTGCTGGAGATGGCAAAGAAGTGCTGCAAAATTATCAAGAGACTAAAGAAAATATTTGAATGGATTTCTCCTTCTCAAAATCTAGTGATGGACACAATCCCAACAATTTAGGGACTACAGATGAAAACGTAGTATTGAGTCTCCAGCTCCTGCACATTTTGCCTTGAAATTAGAGCTCATTCTGATGAGTTCCAGCAGCTCAGGGGCTGATCTGACTTGGTGCAAACTGAAGCAGAGGCAAATCCACCTCTGCTACTGGCATTAGCAATAGTAGGGGCCTGGGTGCTCCTCTTTCTATCCACCATGGGTTTCCAGTCTCTTGGAATGAGGCCCTTCAGAGGGATCTTGACAGGCTGGAGAGATGGGCAGAGAAGAACTGTCTGAAACTCAACAGAGGCAAATGCAGGGTTCTGCACCTGGGGAAGAATAACCCCATGAACGAGCACAGCCTGGGGGCTGACCAATTGGAAAGCAGCTCTGCAGAGAAGGATCTGGTAGTCCAGGTGGACAACAAGCCATCCAGGAACCAGTAGAGTGCCCTGGGGGCCAAGGAGGCCAGTACTATCCTGGGATGCATTAGGAAAAGCACTGCCAGCAGGTCAAGGGAGGTGATCCTGCCCCTCTATTCAGCCCTAGGGAGGCCTCACCTGGATGCTGTGTCCAGTTCTGGACTCCCCAGTACAGGACAGACATGGAGCTCCTGAGTGGGTCCAGCAGAGGGCAACAAAAATGACTGAAAAACTCTCAGGAGTTTTTAAAGGCTGAGGGAGTTGGGCCTGCTAGAGACAACTGGGAGGGGATCTCATCAATATTAATTAATTAACTATCTGAGGGGAGGGTGTCAAGAGGATGGAGCCAGACTCTTCTCAGTGGTGATGAGCAATAGGACAAAAGGCAACAGGCAGAAACTGATGCACAGGGTGTTCCCCCTGAATATGAGGAGGAACTTTTCTGTGCAACTGACCATGCACTATGACAGATTGTCTAGAGAGGTTGTGGAGTCTCCCTGACTGGAAATATTCAGTCTGGAACCTGACTGGAACCATCTGGGTGCAACCCTGGGCAATGTTGTCTAGGATGACCCTGCTTGAGCAAGGAGGTCGGACAAGATGACCCACTGTGGTCCTTTCCAATCCATTCTGTGATTCTGTGATTCCTGTGCTTTATTCATTCTCAGTTGNGGGAGGCCTCACCTGGATGCTGTGTCCAGTTCTGGACTCCCCAGTACAGGACAGACATGGAGCTCCTGAGTGGGTCCAGCAGAGGGCAACAAAAATGACTGAAAAGCTCTCAGGAGTTTTTAAAGGCTGAGGGAGTTGGGCCTGCTAGAGACAACTGGGAGGGGATCTCATCAATATTAATTAATTAACTATCTGAAGGGAGGGTGTCAAGAGGATGGAGCCAGACTCTTCTCAGTGGTGATGAGCAATAGGACAAAAGGCAACAGGCAGAAACTGATGCACAGGGTGTTCCCCCTGAATATGAGGAGGAACTTTTCTGTGCAACTGACCATGCACTATGACAGATTGTCTAGAGAGGTTGTGGAGTCTCCCTGACTGGAAATATTCAGTCTGGAACCTGACTGGAACCATCTGGGTGCAACCCTGGGCAATGTTGTCTAGGATGACCCTGCTTGAGCAAGGAGGTCGGACAAGATGACCCACTGTGGTCCTTTCCAATCCATTCTGTGATTCTGTGATTCCTGTGCTTTATTCATTCTCAGTTGTAACCACTTATACACACAAAATATTCCTCCTAAGCAAGAAATGAAGATACTAAAAAATCATTAAAACTAAAAATCCATGTGTGATTTCTAGTTATTTTCACATGAGAGTTTCACTTAGTTTTATAAAATAGGAATTTACTTGCAATTCTGTATTCTTACCTCTCTTTTATAGAGGATATTTATTTTTCATAGATTGAGGAACTGCTTGCTTTATTTTCACTTAGGTAATCTGCCATTCCCTGAAAACTGTAGTGTTTGCAGTTATCTGAGTTCTGCTTTGACTTTAATGCTCTTCCAGGTACAGTAGCTTCACCTTACCTTCTTTGAGGTAGGAGTCATCTCATTGATTGTCTTGAGTAAAAGGAAATGGCTCATGCATCTTTCGTACATTATAACAAATGTCCTTTTGCATTATAATTGAATGGTGATTGTTGTGTTCAATCAATGAGAAAGGTTAAGGGAGCTTCTCTGCCAGCATTTTTAATGGAGAAGTCGATTAAGATTCAGTTTAATCATTCTGGCTGCTTCAGAATTAAAGCAACAAAGACCATCAATGGCACTATAATTACCAGTCTTTCTGTAAGTTTACACTGCCATTTATGCAGCCATAAATTTTGTTATAATGCACAATGTGACCAGGTTAACTTGCTTTGTTTGTAATGCAAAATATTTCCCTTAATTGCATTGTGGATAAGAAATAGTTGTGATGAAGTATATATAATGCAGCCTAATAGAAAAGAGAAAAAAGAAAAACTAAAACCAACCACTCTGTAGAGTCTGACTGAGGTGAATCAGCCTGATAGCTTGTGTTAAATAGTTTAAAGTCATGGCCTTAACCTTGGGACACTAGAGACATATTTTACTTCATTGAACATGGAGACTAGCATCACTCCCAGGTGAGTAAAAAGGGTCAAATATATTATTCTAATCCCTGTTCCAAACAGAGAAAAGGTCATTATACACTACCTATTGCATGCTGCCAAAGAGTGAAAAATTCACATCGGGGACATGGGTGCAAATCTATTTTAGACATGGCCTTTAAAATGTTACTGAAATGAATGATTATGTGGTTTTGAACAAGGGAAAAAAATCTTGAAATTGATCTCGTTTATTAATTAGTTTGAGCTTATAAAGGTCTTACTATAAATAGCTGGAAGACCAGAAGAAATTGCTCATTTCAAAAGAGAGTGAGGCCATAAAAAAAATTGTTTTCTTGTAAAATTAATACCTATAGGTATGGTTATCCATTTAATAAATGATTCTGAATATAAGATGACAGGATATCTTGATTTTCCAGCTCTTGCAGTAAATTAGAGATGCAGGACCCAGGATACTTTTGCTACTTTTCTTTCTTCTTTTTTTTTTCTCCTTTTCTCCATAGGAATTTCATTCAAAACGCATTGATGTCTTTTTTTCTCCACGGAGAGGGACAAGCTTTGACCAAACTTCTCACTGACACAGAAGCATGCTTTCTCCATGCAGAAGCACAATTTCCAGATCTCATGGAATCATAGAATGGTTTGGGTTGGAAGAGACCTTAAAGATCATCTAGTTCAGATTCTCTGCCCTTGGCAGGGACAACTTCCACTAGGTTGCTCAAAAACTCCTCCAACCTGGTCTTGATGGGCCCATATGCAATAGAGAAAAATAAATATCCCTCCTATGTGTATAGGTATGTAGAAATTTTTTTTTTTCCCCTGCAAACTCATATTTTATTGAAAGCTCTACTTCCAGAGTGAGCTAATTAAATTTTTATTTCATATTATCTAGCAAAAGCTATTTGTAAAATTGCAGGAAGACCAGAAACAGTTAAGTTAGTTCCATATCGGAATCACCTGGATTCAGCCTCAAATGTCAGTTTGAGAGAAATGAATAGTGGCTCATCTAAACGGAAAAATTCATTGATGGTGGTTCAAAAAAATGCTGTTGTAATTTTTTCCTATCCACTTTTATAACTCTTTTTTTCTAATAATAGCATATTTTATATCTTGCAGTTGTACATTTTAACTAAAGGTGAATTGTATTGTGCCCATAGCTTGAAGGTTGCTGTTGTCCTACAAGAGCTTTTTCTTCCTTTTCAGCAGATCACAAACTAGCTAAAGAGGATCATCTGACTAACAGCAGTTACTGAATGATAATTAAAACAAATTAAAATATCATATCACACAAAAATTATTCTGTGCACAACTCCTGAGCTTGCTACTTCCTGCATAATTTAGTCTTCTTGGAAAGCTGGGCTTGACGGTGTAATCAAAGATATTGATATACACAAATCTGGACCTCCTACTGGCTACAAAACTTCATGTACACGTGGTAGTAAGGTACTGTTCTTTAATGTATTTCTGTATCAAGCCAGCTCTTTCTGTTGCAGGAAATTATGAAAACCACTAAAGAAGACAATTTAAAAATCTAATTCCTTAAATCTGTCTCCAAAGAGCTAAAGACAAACATGTAAATCAGCTGTTTATGAAACATTCATGTTTGAATTTAAAAGGCATATCAGTATACAGTGAGCATCACTGATACTAAGTCAGAAGCTTAATCCTCTAAAGAAAACAAAACTCGTACAGTGCGTAGGCAGCCTGGCATAGTTCCTGCAGATTTCATACATGCGAATTAGGGTGCGGAGGCTATACTTAATTTAAAAATAAGATTGACTAATCTATTTGAGTGCTTACTGCCTTGTAAGCAGAGAAGAGAGTTGCGTGCCAGAATGGAAATCATATGGGCCGGGAATTCCCCTTCTGTTGACCACAGAAGGTATAGGCATAATCCATCAAGAACAGAATGCATGCCATACTTTGTTCATTAGCATTTAAAGAGGCTGTTTGGCATCAGACAACAAATACAATTCTTGCAAGAACTTGGCAGCGGACTGTTTGTCAGTTAATGACAATCCACAGCTTTTTCAAGGAAATACTAAATGTTCCCAGGGTTATTTCTGAATTCTTTTCAACATTAAGCTTGAAGTGGGGCTAACACATTTGTATAGCAGTGACCAGCTTCCAAGAGAAAACATCAGTTCTGAACCTGAAATTGAAACAGATTTGTTGGCAACACATCAACAAATTGTGATGGAATTACAGGATGTGTGATATCACATATCTTATCTTTACATTTATGCATTTCCTAAAATACATCAGTGTGTTTGGCATTTCCATAGGCTACAGTCTTGAAAATGATGCATGTGATTTAGGACTTGGATATCAATACAGAGGGTGTGATAAAATACAATGAGAAAAAAATATATATTAAAAAAAAAAAAGCCCCAAAGCTTTTT